>QFEW01001768.1:0-10255 GCA_003316525.1 Termitomyces eurrhizus
AGGTGGGATGAGGTGGGGGATGTGGGATTTGGGATTGTTGGATGAAGGATTTGGGATGTGGGATTTGGGATTGTTGGATGGACATTGATTTGGGCGTTGAGGTGGGATGGGGATTTGGGTGTGGGATTTGGGATTGTTGGATGTGGGATTTGGAGATTTGGATTGCGCATTGCGGATTGTGGATTGTGGACTGTCGCACATGCAGAAGCTCGATGGTTATTTCAAAAGTGCGTTTTATTAGTTGTAATTTATCGTATCGTAATTTTTTTTTTCGTTAGACTGTGTGCCTATGCATGCAGTAAGTAGACTTGTCTCTCTTTTTTTCTTTTTTCTCTTTTTTGCTACTACTTTTTTTTCTTATTACACGTTACATCGTTATTCTATAGATACATCATATCATATACGTACATAGAACACAACACGTACATCACTACATACTATTTTTTTTCGTACGGATGCTTTTTTTTGTTTGCCGTTTTTTTATAGAGGTGACTCTGATTTTCTGATTTTTTTGCTTGGTTGGTGGAATGTCAAAGGAAGTGATGATTGATGATGATGAGGTAAATTGACCACTCTTTGTTCATATGAACCCATTGACGGTGATCATATCTGAGGAATGAATGATCATAAAAATCTCTGGCTATCCCATAGTTCAGGCCAAGGGTCAGAGATCGAGTTGCCGAATACGGGGGTATTGCACACGAAGTGTCCTTTATACTTTGATAAGACGTGGATTCAAGTGTAGGTGATTCAACTTCATCGTTCGTGCGTATCTATTTTAATTCCCGCATTGACCTAGTGATAAGGCGGAGGAGAGAACCCGGGAGCATTTTCAGCGTTGGCATTTGTTGGACCAGTCGTAGTGGATCCGTCCAGGGTTCTCGAGCTTTGTCGGTTCAACGGAGATACCTGCGCCACATCTGTTGAAAAAAATATCTGTTTATCAACATCTTATTGGAGGAATGTGCCGGAGGCCCCTCACCAGATCGTTCTTGTGGATTTGATATCGGAATTTTTCTGAATTCGACAAAGACTGGTAATGTTGGTGTTTGCTGGACATCCGAAGTAGGTGTATCATTAGGGACACCTTGGAATGGAGTCGGGTTTAAGCGTGTTGTGGCTGAGGTTTTCTTGGCTTTGAATCTTTTCCAGAAAACGAAAATGATTAATGCAATCAACAAGACGCCGACGACGGCACCGACCACAGCGCCAATTATGATGGGGCGTTTGTCTTTCGATTGAGGGGTTTCTCCTTTCGAATGAGGAGTTTCTCCTGGCATTGTCACAAGAGAAGAAAAGGAAGTGGTGGTTTCTGCTCCTTTCGAATGAGGATTTTCTCCCGGAATTGTCACAGGAGAAGAAAAGGAAGGGGTATATGTGATGTAATCCAGTGTGAATGTACTGACAGATGAAGAATCGATCGCATTGTTGAATGTAATACTGAGTACATGGTTTTCGGGGGAGAGGTGTTCTCCTGATTGAAACCAGAGAAAGTTTGCTTGTACAAGGGCGCTTGAAGCATAGGAATTTGACGATGGATTTTCGCCGTCGATGGAAAAAGTGACAACAGGAGAAGATCTAATGTCATAGAAGCCGTAGACACTAATAGACGTGCCTGTTGCCACTGAAGAGATCAGAGAGTTACATTAGACTCGGGGCAAAGAAAACCCACCATTGAAGGTAATCTGAACAGAAGCTTGCTGGTCATGCGTCTCATGGAGACTGCCTCCAAAGCTCGTGGTATTATATGGTGCTGATTCTGAATCAATCAATCGAGTGGTGTTATTTTCAGCCCACTCTCCAGTATAGGTAATAGAGGAATCAGTGTCATCCAGAATTAATTGTTTTCCGAGAAGGAGTGTGTCTTCACTTGCTGTGATTACCATGTAATCGATGATGAATCCATCTGGAAGACTTTCAAATGTGACATTATGTTGGCCATCCGGGAGTGTATCCGTTGAAAACCATGGGTCTTGAAATGACGAAAGGAGCAGCACTTCCTGTTGTCCATCGACAAAAATCGTCGCAACGGCTGTCCGATCAAGAACTCCACTTGCATAGAAAGCTGCTAAAGTGCCTTTGTTCAAACCCCTTCGTTATCGCTAGCAGAGAAGCGACAAAACACAGACGTCGACGTACCGACAAAGGTCAGAGTAACATGACCTGGGTTTTCAACTCCTGTCACAGCGTTTCCATCCAGCCAGGAATTGAAGAATGTGGTGGAAAAGTCGCATCGTGAGTCGCCGCACGTAAGGTTGCTTGAGGTATTATCAAGGATAATACTAGCCATGGGTAAATTCTCCTGAAGAGGCTGATTGGGAGGGAAAGTGTAACGTACGATGCCATTACATCTATCTTTCAGTATATAGTCAATCTCAAATGATGGTCTGTCATATAACACGACGGAAAAGATGGCTTTCTTCACAGGTACTTATTATAAGTATCTCGACCAGTGGACAGATTGATAACATAGACAGCCACCTCCCACTTTGAATTTATTCCCATCTCTTCACGGCCCGTTAGATCCGTATGCTCCACCTGACGTCCCAACGGTTTTCACCCTTCGACTGAACTCTCTAACTAACTGCACTGCTGTTTCCTTTAGATTTGTCAATCAAATGATGATTATAAAATCTCTGGCCATCCCATAGTTCAGGCCAAGGGTCAGAGTTCGAGTTGCGGTTACGAATGACGAATGGATGATTATGCATTGTGGCTCGGTGGTATGGACAGCAAAAAGGCTGGGTGTGGATTGAATGGATCCGATAATATGCTCGAGGAGGAAATGTTGGATGGTACGGTATTGATTGGAGGTGGCTTTCGTGCGGAGTTGGGAATTTTGAGTCCGAGCCCTGGAGAATACGCGACAGGGGTATAATCTACGGTAGTGTGAGTGTAGTATCCTTCGTATATAGGTATGTATGTGTGCTCATTCTCAGTCCGTGTATACTTGACTGAGGGTGTGCATATGTGTATGCGTCCGTATACTTATTGTGAGTGGTCTGCGCTATGTCCTCTCGCACGCGGAGTATCCTGTATACTTTGATAAGACGTGTATTCAAGCGTAGGTGATTCAACTTCATCATTCGTTCGTATCTATTTTTAATTCCCGCATTGACCTAGTGATAAGGCGGAGGAGAGAACTCGGGAGCATTTTCAGCGTTGGCATTTGATGGACCAGTCGTAGTGGATCCGTCCAGGGTTCTCGACCTTTGTCGGTTCAACGGGGATACCTGCGCTACATCTGTTGAAAAAAGTATCTGTTTATCAACATCTTATTGGAGGAATGTGCCGGAGGCCCCTCACCAGGTCTTTCTTGTGGATTTGATACCGGAATTTTTCTGAATTCGACAAAGACTGGTAATGTTGGTGTTTGCTGGACATCCGGAGTAGGTGTATCATTAGGGACACCTTGGAATGGAGTCGGGATTAAGCGTGCGGCGGCTGAGGTTTTCTTGGCTTTGTGTCTTTTCCAGAAAACGAAAATAATTAATGCAATCAACAAGACGCCGACGACGCCGCCGACCACAGCGCCAATTATGATGGTGCGTTTGTCTTTCGAATGAGGGGTTTCTCCTCCTTTCGACTGAGGGGTTTCTCCTGGCATTGTCACAAGAGAAGAAAAGGAAGGGGTATATGTGATGAAATCCAGTGTAAATGTACCGATGCTGATGAATGGAGAATCGATCGCATTATTGAATGTCATAATAAGTACATGGTTTCCGGGGGAAAGGTTTTCTCCGGATTGAAACCAAGGATAGTTTGCTTGTACAAGGGCGCTTGAGACATCGGAATTTGACAATGGATTTTCGCCGTCGATGGAAACAGTGACAACAGGAGCAGATACAATGTCATAGAAGCCGTAGATACTAATAGACGTGCCTGTTGCCACTGAAGAGATCAGAGAGTGATGCATGAGACTCAGTGCAAAGAAAACCCACCGTTGAAGGTAATCTGAACAGAAGCTTCCCGGTCATGCGTCTCATGGAAACTGCCTCCAAAGCTCGTGGCATTATATGGTCCTGAAGTTAATGTCTCTGTTGAATCAATCGATCGAGTGGTGTTATTTTCAGTCCACTCTCCAGTATAGGTAATAGAAGAATCAGTGTCATCCAGAATTAATTGTTTTCCGAGAAGGGATGTGTCCCTATTTGCTGTGATTATCATGTAATCGATGATGAATCCATATGGAAGCCTTTCAAATGTAACGTTATGTTTGCCATCCGGAAGGGTACCCGTTGAAAACCATGGGTCTTGAAATGACGAAAGAAGCAGCACTGCCTGTTGTCCATCAATAGAAATCGTCACGTTGGCTGTCCGATCAAGAACACCACTTGCATAGAAGGCTGCTGAAGTGCCTTTGTTCAAACCCCTCCGTTATCGCCAACAGAGAAGCAACAAAACACAGACGTCGACGTACCGAAAAAGGTCAGAGTAACACGCCCTGGGTTTTCACCTGTCACAGCGCTTCCATCCAGCCAAGAATTGGAGAATGTGGTGGAAAAGTCGCATTGTGAGTCGCTGCACGTAAGGTTGCTTGAGGTATTATCAAGGATAATACTAGCCATGGTTAAATTCTCCTGAACAGGCTGATTGGGAGGGAAAGTGGAACGTACGATGCCGTTACATCTATCTTTCAGTATATAGTCAATCTCAAATGATGGTCTGTCATATCATACGACGGAAAAGATGGCTTTCTTCACGACGTATTAGATCTCGACAGTGACAGATTGATCCATATGACAGATGCACCATAGGTGAAAAGAGATGCTCTTGATAGTTAGGAGGCAATGAAGAGTCGGCTGAAATACAAAAGAGTGACAACCACACCATGTCGATCAATCTATTATTCGGGTTCACTACTAGATGTCTGCTCCTGCCAGTCGTGGACATCAATTGACTCGTTACCTTCTGATTGAATTAAATTCACTCACTGCTTTGCACAGCTCTTCTGATCATTTTCAACTCAAATTTCAATACATTCAGAGATCTTGTAAGTTCGCAGGGGAGAGGAACGGAATGCAAGACGTGTTTTGGGATGAGTGTCACGGTCACACTCCTTCGAACATCTTGTATTGATACCGTCATCTCTGCTGTACACGTAGAGCATTGAATCACCCACCCTTCCTCTACCTATTTCTTTCTCATTCATATTCACATCATCCTTTAGTTTATACACATTATATAAAATATAGGTTATTTGCTAATCCGTTTTTATCATGTTTAAGCTAGTCTACATATCCGCACGGTTTGTGACATCTATGGGTTCTCACTCGTCGATGGCGCATACCTCCTATTGGAGTGATGTCCATCGGAACCGCACTCAATGCCCAAACTGCGTGCTTGTATTTAGATTAGTTATTACATGATTATTATGGATGCAATTAATGTTTCTTTTCTCTGGACTGTATGAAAGCCCGAAAAGAATACTTAGATTGAGGTTTGTGCACCAGACTATGTGTGGGAAAAATTTCTGATTTTAGGGCAAGTGTGGGAATGATGTCTTTGATTTTTTACTGTCATGTGATCTCAAATCTTCAAATATGGATGCCTATGTAAGTAGCAGACTGTGTAACTTTGGAAATAATGGATATCTGATTGAGTCATGGGATTAAACCATGTCTTGTCAATGCTTTTTCTGTATCATGTCATATCTTTATAGGAGGGAGAATCCTAATTAATAGAAATAAATACAATAGTTAGAAGATTGATGCTTAGGACAGTAATATATTTTTCTCAGACTGGCAAGGTGCATTAGCTTAATGTATATATCAAATTATTGCATGCTGAGTAAGCTGCTGTAGTTAACAAAGATTAAAAAGTTGATGCTTAAAATTGTAAAGGGAACACTTAACATCTGCAGAACTCCTTCTACAGAGCCAGCAAGCACCAGAAATGCGCAGAAATTGAGCAGGCATAGAAGCAAGCAAGAGTCAGGCAAAGGACTGGCAAGGCTAATCAAGCAGTTGGATGTTGCTAAAAAGCTTACAGTTAGTTCAGTGTGTAGGCCAGAAGAACACTGCTATTGTTTAGCCTGGAAATATTCTATCTACAGGCTATACACTACATTGGTGGTTGTGCTATTACTAATACTGTTTAACTAATTAGGCTCCAATATGTAATGGAGTATGACCAATGAAGTTAATGTCTCTGTTGAATCAATCGATCGAGTGGTGTTATTTTCAGTCTACTCTCCAGTATAGGTAATAGAGGAATCAGTGTCATCCAGAATTAATTGTTTTCCGAGAAGAGATCTGTCCCTATTTGCTGTGATTATCATGTAATCGATGATGAATCCATACAGAAGCCTTTCAAATGTAACATTATGTTTGCCATCTGGAAGTATACCCATTGAAAACCATGGGTCTTGAAATTCCCGCTACTTTAGTAGTGGGTCTATGGTCCTTGAAGTTAAGTGGGATTTTTTTCACGTGTTGGTACGATTGCCGCCCTTGTTTTCTATTTCTGTCCACTACTTTTCCTATTTTTGTCTTTCTCGGATCTTACTTTTTTTCTTTTTCTTTGACTTGATGTGGGCAACTTACTTATTTTTTTTTCCATCTTTCTCCTATTGACCGTCTGTCTGCCGTGATTGTTTTCTAACCTTTACTTGTGCCTTGGACTCTATCCCATTCCCTTCTCTCCTCTCTTTCATCCTGATCTTTTGGGTTTTATCTTTGATCATGTGGTGGCATGATTGTCGCCCTTGTCTTTAATTTGTGTCAGTTTCTTTTTTCTATTTTCGTCTTCGTTGGATCTTACTTTTCTTTACTTTCCTCAATCCTTCCTTCATTTGATTCTCCTATCCAACATGAGCATATTTGTTCCCCCCCCACCTTTTTTTTTCTTTTTTTGACCCTTTTTGGATATAGAAACCTTGTCGTTCGCTCCTTCTATCCAACATCAGCGTCGTTTCAGTTTTTTTTGTAGGCCCTCTTGGCGCTTGGTGTTTCATTTTGTGTTTGTCTTAGAAAACCCATCCTTTGTCTGTCAGAACTTAATAAACCCTTTGTTTCAATTTCATATCTTGTCAGGGATTTTGTCACATACTCATGCTCCTTTTGTTTAGTTCATGTATTCTTCTTGGAGCAAGCTCTTTCATGGACTTGGACCTTACCAGACATGAGGAACAAACGCCTTTGCTTGACAGGGTGACTCGAAGAGAGGATGGGTACAGCAGCAGTCGGTCTTCTGTGCTTGGTGTGCCATTTATTCGTTTCTGTCGCTTACCACCACTTGCCCTCCTTCAACGCAGAGTCCATGGCCAGGAAGAGAAACTTGAACCAGTCCGTATTGGTGAAACAAATCAAGTACTACATTCCATCCTTTGCATGGATACCCAGTCACTCCACGGCGCTGTACATACCTTCTTTGAATCCTGCAAAGTCCACCCCCCTGACCATTTGAAGCATCGGAGGCGATTTGCTTGCAGGTCTTACTGTAGCCAGCGTCCTGATTCCGCAGTCCATCAGTTATGCTACCTCCTGGGCAAAACTTAGCCCTCTCGCTGGTCTCGTAAGTCAATCACTCTCCTGAAACGTGCTCTCGTGTGATCAGACCATTACGCTATCCTAGTTCTCAGCAGCCTTTCCCACTATTGTATACATGTTCCTAGGAGCCTCTCACTATCACAAGGCAAACGTTTTACTGTCATCTCGCCATGGTGATATCAATGTCAACTTGGAAAGTGTTTCCCTTTCATCATACATTTACCAGCTCTCATGCCAATTGAGTAGCTAACAACATTTACTGTGTCATAAAGCAGGCGCAAAGTGATGCTCTCCATGTTTACAGACCCCGGACAATGTTGATCAGACATTCCTAGTCAATCTTTTTTGAAACCTATAAAAAAATTCCATTCGCAAACATGTAGGACAGATTTGTGGTATGGACGAACCGCACCATGTTTATAAAGGTCGTTCAAAGATCAAGATAATTTAGTTTTAGATAAAAAAACAATCCATTGTCGTACGTAATTTGGCTTTTGTGAAACAAGAGAAGTTAGTAACCACCCTATAATGGAGTGAATGACTATCCCAGAATACGGTCCGATGGCGTAAAAATAAAGAAAAAAACTGCTAATCTTCATTCATTTTTTCTTCTGAATTCTTCTTTTTTCCTTTTATGCTCTTCTTTGGCACCAATTTCTTCAAAACGGATAATGTCTCCAATGTTTCTTTTACCGACACACTGCCAGAAGCAACAGGGATAAAAGTGTTGACCTGATGAGATTGAGTTTCTATTTTTTGCTGTTTGTAGATACTGAAATTTGAGAAAGCAAAGTTTGCAGATCCCGAGTTTTGCGCAGACGCTTTGTTATTATTTCTTTTCTCAGTTTCCGGTCGCTGAGGGTTAGTTCTAGGGAATGGGAGTCTGTCTGATTGAGCAAGAATGCACATGCGATGAAGTTACTTTCAATCAAATTCGAGGAAATTTTCACTGTCTTTCCTCATGCCTGTCTTGTCTTGCATTAGGTAGCAATGGAGTGACGCGCAAATCAATACAAAAGTCCCCAGCTTCAATGCATTGTAAAATTCCCATAGTGGGACAAGGTTGTCCTCAGTATCAACGACGTCTAATTGAACGAGTTTGTTGTGAACAAGATTGAAAAATTCACCACTGAAATCTTTGTTCAGACGTGAGTCGTAAAACGCCCCTGTTCAATCTTGGGAACTGCAACAGAGTCAAAAAATGGGATGTAAGAAGGGTTAACATATGTGTTGGAACAACAGAAGCCCTGGGGCTACTATTGGAAGCAATATCGTCATCAGAACTAACACTCACTGGATGGAAGCCGCTTTGGGATCAACTGTTATGTGTCGAATGTGGTATTTGGAGTCGAGCTGCACATCGAGTCAGACGACGCCACGTATGGAATTTGTTACCTGGTCTGTTTGAGTTACCGGATTGGAGCTGTTGTACTTTAGGGTCTGCTCTTCTTCATTCGTCACATGTAGACTGGTATTTAATTGGCCATGGCTTTTACTTACGCCTCAGTTGCTTCTCGATTATACGACATGCATACTGAGGCTGTAAGTTATTCTTCCTCCTCTACTTTGTCCTTTATTACAATCTGATACTAATTAATAGTTATGCATAGTATTTGTTCTTTTTCCTATTCTATAGGTACAGAAATAACAGTTGCTTCTCGATTATATGACATGTATACTGAGGCTTATTTGTTATTTTTCCTGTTCTATAGCTCTCTTTTTCTAGGTCTCACAGGAGCATTCTGTAATATTTTGCCAAATTTTATTACTTCTTGATACGATACCGTGAAAGCCGGTAGCAGGCTGTGTGGCTGCAGGGCACCCTTCTAACATTATGACGAAAGAAACAGCACTGCCTGTTGTCCATCAATAGAAATCGTCACGTTGGCTGTCCGATCAAGAACACCACTTGCATAGAAGGCTGCTGAAGTGCCTTTGTTCAAACCCTTCGTTATCACTAACAGAGAAGCAACAAAACACAGATGTCGACATACCAAAAAAGGTCAGAGTAACACGACCTGAGTTTTCACCTGTCACAGCGCTTCCATTCAGCCAAGAATTGGAGTATGTGGTGGAAAAGTCGCATCGTGAGTCGCTGCATGTAAGGTTGCTTGAGGTATTATCAAGGATAATACTAGCCATGGTTGAATTCTGATTGGGAGGGAATGTGGAACGTACAATGCCGTTACATCTATCTTTCAGTATTTAGTCAATCTCAAATGATGGTCTGTCATATCACACAACAGAAAAGATGGTTTTCTTCACAACGTATTAGATCTCGACAGTGACAGATTGATCTATATGACAGATGCACCATAGGTGAAAAGGGATGCTCTTGATAGTTAGGAGGCAATGAAGAGTTGGCTTAAATACAAAAGAGTGACAACCACATCATGTCAATCAATCTATTATTCAGGTTCACTACTAAATGTCTGCTCCTGCCAGTGTGCATGTACCATGTGTTCATGGACATCAATTGACTCATCATCTTCTGATTGAATTAAATTCACTCACTGCTTTGCACAGCTCTTCTGATCATTTTCAACTCCAACTTCAATACATTCAGAGATCTTGTAAGTTTGCAAAGGAGAGGAATGGAAGGAATGCAAGACGTGTTTTGGGATGAGGCTCCTTCAAACATCTTATATTGATACCGTCATCTCTACTGTACACGTAGAGCTTTGAATCACCCACCCTTCCTCTACCTATTTCTTTCTCACGAGCTGCGCTGCGTGCCGAAGGCACGCAGCTAGCATCTCGTTGGG
>QFEW01001775.1:0-10469 GCA_003316525.1 Termitomyces eurrhizus
AGTAAGTAAGTAAGTAAATGCTATGTGGCCACGGCCACATAGTGGACTACGCTACAAATCTATACAGGATTTTAATGCAAGGACAAAACAAAAGCTGATAATGAGGGAGACAACAAAGATTAGATTATTGTCACACACTGTCACACATGTCCCAAGGAACCAAACCTGTGACATTTCAATATATCTGAAGGATCCTCTTTGATGATATACTTTGCCCTAAATTTACGGTCATTAATGTACATAGTCATCTTATTTAATACATTACACAGTCATCCAAGCAATTTCAATTTCAATTTTTGAATGAGTGATGCAAAAATTCATTAAAAACAAAGTTGTGTCTAGGAAAATGCTTCTACATTGTACTTTCTGCAGAATGCTGTCAATATCTGGCAGCAGCAAGGACCTTTTTACCATGTTTGAGTTCTGTGCTCTGAGATTGAACACCATGTGCAGTTGAGGAGGCTCCCCTGGCTTCAAAAGCTTGGATATCAGCATCATGGAGACAGTGTAGTGTTTCCATGGCTAGTAACCTTTAATGAGCTCCCATTATAGATGTCCATGGATAGCACCAACATAAGCACCTCACATTAACACATTGGTACCATTAGGAGTGGCATGCCTTAGCACTCTAGAGGCTAATTTTTGCATATTTTTATGTTAATAACTCACAGCTGGAGCCTCTAATTACTCTAGGACCATTCTTTATAGGCACCATCTATTCTTAGCACTACTCTTGACACCTTGCCACACCTTGCCACTCACCCTCCAGGGCTATACATGGACATGGACACTTGGCACTAGTCAATCTGAAATTATGCTCTTAGCCAGTGGCAGTGCTTACAGGAGGCATGATGAAGTATTTTCATAACAGACAGCTTGGAGTTTTGCCTTAGCACCTGAGATCACTTAGCACCTTGCTGACTCAGACTGACAGCATAATTGGACCTTTTTACCATATAGTTTAATTCACAGCATTTACTTACATATAAATACTTACTTGTTGTTAGTAGTACAGCATCAATTTGGCAGTAGGGATTGTATTCCAAAATTTTGGTCACCCTACGCAACAGACTACCTTTTGTTGACTGTGTCAGCAAGAGGACTCTGCTTTAGTTCTCTCTCTCTCTCTACAGTCTCTTAGTGCTTTGCAATTATGGCAAGGCATTTTGTGCTTAGATCCACTAAGCAATCTTGCCATTTTATCATCTTTTTTAGATGCTAACACTTAGTGCCTCTTAGTGACCCTTCTCAGTGCCTCTTAGCACCTTTTCTTGGTGACTCTCTCCTGTGCCTCTTAGCGCCTTTCCTTGGTGACTCTCCTGCACTTCTTAACACTTTTTATTGGTGATTATCCAGTGTCTCTTAGCATCTTTCCTTGGTGACTTTTAGTGCACTCTTGCTGCATTTTGAGCCTTATATAAGCACCAATCACCCTCATTTTCTTGCTACCAATCTCTTGCCTACCGTGCATTCTCTGGGACCTATCTGGGAATCTATCCTACACTTAGTGTGCCCAAAGCTATATTGACTAAGTAGCTGTACTAGTGATAGTGCACCTTAGCACAATTTGGGCATTATCACCTTCCATCTCCTATTTTTGATGTAAGCATCTCATTTTTCCATCCACTGATCTCTCATGGCCGCAAGACAGTGAGAAGGGTGCCATGAGTAAATTTTATTGAGGTCAATCAGATCAATAGTATGATTGATGGCCCTAAGCAGCAGTAAAGGTATGTCACTTGCCAATTTGCATATTGATTATGCATACTGATGCAGTTCCTCTCACACTTTCCAGATCCTGTTGGTAGAGTTCCATCAATCTTGATACAAGTTGAGCTATGCCAGATCCTTCAAGCATGGTGGCTTGAGAAAATATCAGGATTTGATTTTAATGTAACATATGTTCCAGGAGTGGAATACATCCTTTCAGATTCACTGTCCTAGCTATACTCATACAATGAGCCTGGCACAGTATGTGCTTATAGAAAATATACTTATTATGATGTAATACACAATGACTTGTTGGAAATACACCTCATTTTGATGCTGGTACTAGTCAGGATGGAGAGCATTAACATGTCCTTATTGGATACAGAGACAGACTTGGATAAGGGAGCAAAGACCACATCCAAGTTGAGTGACAATCCTCTAGAAACCAGCAAGAGGGATTAAGTTTCTAATCAGGCACCAGAATCAATAGGTGGAAAAACCACTAGTAAGAGAACCTACTGACAAAAGGTGGTTTCCTCTGCTAAGAAAAGCCAGGCAGAAACATTTAAGGAATTTGTTGCTCATATGACAAGAAATTTTGTGCTGAGAGGCCCTCAGCAATGAAAGAAGAGCAAGAGTGATACACACAAGAAACTTACCATCTGAATTCCTGCTCAAAAGCAGAAGTGAAATAATTCATCAGACATAATAAAAATTTTAGAGACTCTAAATCTAGAACAGGAACATGAGCTTGAAATTGCAAAGCAATTGCAGCAATTAGAACAAACAATAAATATGCTCAAACTAGTAACATTGACAGAGCTGATGGCTGGAGGGCATGAACCAATCAACCTGCTAAAAAAACATAAGGAAAAAGTACAACAATGACCCAATCCTATCAATTATAGTGAATAAGCCTAAGGAACATAAGAACTTTGAATATACTAAGAGCGGATTGCTATATCTGAATAACAATGACAAAAAAGTATTGTGCATCCCAAAGATCTTGATCAATGGCCAAGTTATCCATGAGATAGTAATATCTGAAGCATATACTATATTAGCTAACCTTGAAGCAAGGAAGACACTTACTTATTTACAAGATAATATTTGGTGAAAGAACATGAGTAACAACATACACATATTCTGCAAGTCATGGATTGTTTACATCTAAAGCAAGCTATTGAATTACAAACTCTATGGTATGTTAAACCTATTATCTGTCCCAACTCAACTCTAAAAAGTCATTGAGATAGATTTTGTACAGTGGCTCAAAAAACTGTCCCAATGTTTCATACTTTTTGAAAGATAACATTGGCATGAAGGATGGGAAGTATGTAAAATCCTGATTAAATCACATAAAATACTATGGCATCGTAGCTACAAAATAAACTTAGGTTTATGTAATCAAAATCAAAACTGATGGAGCAATAGCCATTTTAAAATATTCACTCATTGGAACAGTTTTTTGAGCATCTCTAATTTTACTATCTAGTACTTTGTATGTCCTCCATTTGCCTTGATAACTGCTTGAATCCTTCTAGGCTTGCTTTCTATTAGTCTTTGGCATACCTCTGGTGGTATTGTAGGACTGCTGTTAGAATCTAAGGATCGAGACATGACATACAACTTGCTAACAGTTATAATTGATCATCTAACTGCCATGGTTCACTTAGTTCCAAGTTGAACCAGCTACACTGGCAGGAATGTTGCAGAATTAATACTTGCTGAGATTTATAAGTTACATGGGCTTTCAAAAGCGATAGTCAGTGACTGTAATTCCTATTTTACTAGTTTTTTCTGGTTTCACTTGTGTCCCATGCATATACCTTCAGCATGGTCTACTTAGAAAGCCATTTCCAGGCAACAAATGCCTCACTGGATATATACTGGAATATCAACAACAAATAATACTATAGACTAGACATCTATGGTGAGCCATCCACAATCCCATAGTAAAATGGATAGAGGATTTCTACTGTGGATGATGTGATACATCTTCAAGCATTGCTTATGCAAGAATTTGCTCGAAGTTATTTGTACCTTGAGGATGGATTTTATTATCCTGTCAGGATGGAACTTTGTTGTTGTGATTTATAGATGTGAGGCCCACATCAAGGGTCCTTACCACCACTGCCTGTGGTTACTACAATCACAGAGGACCAGGCAGTTAAATTGCCTTTCAAAGGAACATCAATGTTGGCTAACACCAACTTTGATATGGCTGCCTTTCTGTAAGGGCAAACTCTGGAGGCTGTGGCTCAGTCACACAGCTGGCAGAGGAAGATCCAAAGTGTATTAGAGTATATACTGACAATATCATAATAACTACTCACCTGGCAGAGGGAGATCCAAAGGGAACAAGTCTAGGGATTCCATATGCCAGGTTGGATGCTTCTGGGGCCTCTGAAACATGGAAAACAACTGTACAGTACAACAAAACCTTGAAAACTTGAAAATTGCCTAAATAAACAACTATACAAACAAGGCAGGAAAACTCCAGACTTTGAAAGTCAGAAAGGCAAACTCTGGCTTATATAAGCAGTCTGGAAGCAGTGCTGAAGGGCCCACACTTGTCTGAATGATAGCTAAGGAACCAGAGCACCTCAAAGGCTGAGAGTAGTACTAACAGATAGTGTTGAGAAAATAGAAACAGCAAATGAGAGAATGATAGAAGAAATAAGAAAATGAATGAAAGAAGAGTGAAGGAATAGGGAGTGAAAGAAAGAAGAAATGAGGAGTCCCCTGATACTTTCTTGAGAGCAAGCTACACCATCCACCATCTGCATGAACATGGCAAGCATTTACTTTTAGTTACCATTGGCTAACATTGATACTTAATCACCTTACAGAAAATGGCTTATCATGAGTGCATGAATCTACAATGCACCCCTCCTTTTAGAGACTGTAACCAGTCTGAAAAGGGGGCATATAACTGTGTAATCTAGAGCCTTTGCTCTAGATTCAAGCCTTGGTGTACTCTTGCACAACCTACTAGTTGTCTAAGATCATTATATTACTGAACAACCTATTAGTAGTTTAATCAGTCTATTGCATGGCACATAGTAGTAATAACCATAATTTACATTACTTAAATTATATAATATACTACTTAGTACTGTTGCCGCTACCTTACTTAAGGTAGCTTTTTGTTATATTACTCTCATAAAACTGAATCAAATATCAATTTAGTTCTGTGGTGTAACTGTAAGCTTCTAACATTGTTTTACAATCTTCAACTTCTTATTGTCATCACTGAAAAAAAAAAGAATACAAAGTCCTGGCTACTGCACTTGAGCCATCAGCAAAAGACACAGTGAAGGAGCTATCTCAAAGAATTAAAAATCACCTTGATAAACATTCTGACCTAGCAGAGAACTCACATTTTGCTGGGTTGTTTACCACAGCATGCTGCTGCAAGGATCTCTTGACAACACTGCTGCACAATAGTTCAACTGCCCAAATGCTGGCATCTTCTCATAGACCCTCACACCTTTTCTCAAACACATATTATAGTGTTCTGCCTTTATATATTCAATTTTTGCTTTCTGGCTTATTTGAACCAACTGATTTAGACTCTCTAAGCTGTCACCAGCAATCATATACTTTAGATCTACCTTACATTGATACAACTGCCTCTAAAAAGCAAGGCAGACAAAAGATAAGAAAGGCTTCTAAAATATATGTTAATAAATATCTGCTGAAAACTGTAAGCAAACATTAAAACCTATAAATGCAGGAGCCTTCACCTTGAAAAAGACCTACAACAAGTAACAATGAAGACCAGCACATGGCAGCGAGATAGCAATAAGCAGAGTATCTGATCAAGGGAAATAGCTAGTAGGTAGCAGTGCTCAGCTGAAGTGAAATCTTAGGATGCAACCCAAGATCAGCCCATCAGTTCTGGTATCACACATCAGCAGGTATTCCCAAGTAACAACTCACCACCAAAAATAATGCCCAATCTTATTCTTAGTTCCTAACATGACTTACTATGACTATGCCAACATAAAAACAAGAATAGGAGTTCCAAAAAAAGAGTAAAAAGAGGAAAGAAAAAGGCAGGCAGGGAAACAATGGTGAGGAAGAATGGATTAGCCAAGCAAAATATTAGATGAACTATTAGCCATGACAACAGCACCAGTAACATAGCAACTGGGGCCCAAAACAGGCAATCTTGCCTCAGACATTTAACAACATGGCAGTCTGTGTGTCAAAGGAAGAGATATAAAAGGAGGATGGAATTGGAGGAGTTGGGCAAGCAACTCATATACTTGCCACAGTTTAGAGTCCCCAGGGAATGGACCTCTTAGGCCTACAAGCAAATTTATTGACTTCAGGTTAGATTTAATAATATTATTTGAACCCATTTTTGAGTGTGAAATTACTTTTATATTCTAAATAAATCAAACACAAATTATAACACCTTATTACAATATGTGTGTGCATGTAACTAAGTCCTCAGAACTTTCTGAATAGAAGTTTTATATTTTAATTTAAGTCTTGCCCAATTCCATTTGAGCAATTTAAAAATAGATTAAAACTTTTATTCAACATCAGCATACTACTGGTATGACATACTGTCAAAATATTTTGTCAATACATTTACTTCTTGAATCCTGCCTGTGAGGCTGGAGCGTTTTACTGCTTATCATAAGTAACTAGTTGTTTGCTGTTGAGACCATGCCAGTACCTACTTATATTCCACTTCTTGTCTAAATGGAATGAAACAAGAGACCTCACTTATAGTCAGGCACTGTGATAGTCTGTGATTTGCTGACTGGAGGGTACCTGCTAACTGTGTAGTCAAGCAGCATAGTAGATGAATTTTGACAATGAGGGCCTCTTGACTAGTATCCACCATGTAGTACACACAAATTTACATAAATAAGAGCTGGCAGATAAAACTGACCAGTGCTTTCTAACAGGAGCAACACTGAAAGGTGTATAAACATCAAAAGATGCCATTAATGCCCCCCATGCATAATAGTCCCTCATAGGACCGTGCACTAGACTTCTTTAAAAAGAAGGGAATACACACAGTACTCAAAAGCACACACCATATTGATATGATGCTGTACCAGCAGTTAGAGACACAACATGCACCAGAAGTCAAAATAAACATTTATCATAAGGCTAAAAACTGTAAGCCTCCTGGTAGCAGTCTCAACAAATTATATCTCCAAAAACACCCCAATAAATACATAGACAGTACAGAACAAAAGGCAGGGACCAGCTCAAGCTATCAACTCAACAATAGTCCAACCACTGTAATGGGGAGGGGAAGCATGGAAGCTGGCAGAAGTGATGAAATGAGATCAAATTGTGATGATCTAGATCAAAATCTGATCTGACAATGCCTGATTTGACATGACTGAAAGGAAAAAGGGAAAGAAGCATGGAGGAATATCAAAAGAGATGAATAAAATGGTGGCACATGCATTGAATGGAGGAAGGAAGAGATGAATGGAATGGTGGCACTAAAACATGCATTAAATGGAGGAAGAAAGAGATGAATGGAATGGTGGCACTGAAACATGCATCACTAAAATGGAAAATGGAACAACAAATTAGGTCAGGAATGCTGAGATGTCAAGAGCAAAAAGTCATGTGTAGATAGTGGTCTGTGCACCAGAAAAACAGTATAAATAGCCCAAGTTTAGTAGAAAATAGACAGCCAATTGATAGGCAAAGGCTCGGTGGTTCTCAGAGAGTAAATCACTTAAGCTGGAGTTTGTTGAGAACTCTCTGCATTGCAGGATATTTGATATTCTGTGAAGCACTCAATATATCAAGTTTTATCATCAAGCACCAGTGTGGATTAGAAGTCACTTTCTAAGACTTCAAGAAAGCCCCAGAACTATCAGTACTACTTGCAACCAAGTACTACAATATTAGCACCAATGGGCATGCCCATACATGCCAAAAATTTTCAATTTCAAAGCCAAAAATGAAATGCAGGTGCATTTTTGGCACACATTCCAAAATATGATACACAATAGCTAAGGTATGACAGTATGCAATCTAACTGTAGGAATGATGCTAATGAAACAAACCTCCAAAACAGGATGGAAACTGCAAATCTAGAAATATCAGAATGCAGAAGACATATGGGAGACAAAGAGATACCTAAGTACTAAGGATAGAAAAGAATAGACAAAAACATGTGGACCTAAGGAACACAGGACAGTAATGTTTATTTGACATGGCCTATATATAGGCAACTATAAGTTTTTCCACCACGCTCTACTGTTGACAACTATGACTGAAGATCTACTCCCATCCACCTCAAAGCAAACCTAGAAACAATGCGTAATGAGCAGATGAATAATCCCAGTGCATACCATAAAAGACCCTCCTATGTGGAGTTGATATACAGCCCTTCTAATACTCAGGAATCCACATCTCACTCTGACTCAGAAGCCATCTGCAATGGGCAATCCCAGCTGGATTTCCTAAGTCCTGTGAGTGCCTACAAAGAAAGCTTCCCCCTGCTCCCCACTAAACCAGTAACCAAGGATGTAGGCATTGTGAAACTCTGCTTAGGCCATGTCAAGCTCACTCTTGGATGCTGTAAGCAAGGGGATATGGAAAAAACAAAGAGAACTTAGCCTTCCAGCCTGAGAGTTGACAAGACACCTAAAAGACATACCTCTATCACAATACCACCTCTCAGCATGCTGGTACACCTGGCTATACATACTCCTTTGAGAGGCAATCCTCAAACCATAGCACCTCATGCCACACAGACCAGGATCCCATCCCAGGCACAGACTCTTAACAGTGAGACTTCCCCCTCTTTCCAACCTGACTTCACATTTAGTAAGGACTTTGGCCTTTCCAGGGGTAGGAACAATGATGCTGAGGCTACAAGAGACACTTCTATAGGGGACAACTTGGAAACTAATAGTGAAGCATCAGACCAGAGTACTACAGCAGTTGGAAACTCAGCATGGGATGACATCCTAGTGGACATCCCAACCAACTCATCCTCCCCATACAACCATATTCAGGCAAGCCTGTTGTTCAATATCAGTGCACAATAGACAAACTAATCACAACCCACCCACTCCCATGCATAGAAGAACACCAGCAATGGACAAAATACATTAGGCCTTACAAACATACCTATAGACTCTAGAGACAAAATTTATAAGGACATTGAAATGGACAGTAACATTATGACCAATGCTGTGGGCCTCCAGAGAACCACACTTCCCAATGGTGGATAGCCAACAATCCACCTAGGGTCCTACCCCCTTGACAATGTAGCCACACCACAGGTTGAACTGTGAAAAAAAGTATTCACCGCTAAGCTATAGATGAGACTTTTTAGGAGCAAATACAAGCTCAACAGCCTGAATACGGTAGATAAAACCAGGGTGCTAATCAAAAGTCTAGTAAAGGTGAAGAGTGATGTGACCCTTGGAGTATTGTCCTCCCTACAACAGAAAGCTATGGATTATGATTGCTTCTCTGCCCCCTACTATATGTTAGTATCTAGTCTATCTATTATACAGGCAATGTACCTTGCTAACCTCTAAATAGTATCAACAAAAAAAATCACAGTAATCTTCAAATCCTTTGAGGATCAACAACCCTCCTTTATAGCTATAATTTATGGCCTCACCTTCACAAACTCAGAGGAAGCACACTTGGAAGTTATGTAACTAGTCATTAACCATCTCCAGGAATTGGAACAAGTAATGAAATACATAGTCAACTGCTCACTAGAACAAGCTGAACTTGTGGCAAATGATGTACTAAACAGCATTTTGGTAAAGTTCCTGGATGTAAAGAAAAGCAACAACAGCAGCAACTTCAGGGGGTGGAACATTTTCCTTCACCACCCTTATTTATTGGACAAAGACCATATCAAACTCATACAAATCATGAGAACATGTATGTTTCCCTCTGCCACCACAGGTTTTGGACTGCCACTCCTTGGCAAAGATATACTCCTATGCATTAACTGCAAATCCATTGACCATGACACCTCTAACTGCCCCTTTCCAGACCTACCAGAATGGCTGGGATATAAGCCAATCCAGATACAGCCCCCTCAACACACTCAGAACGCATATAACAAGAACAAGAATCAATTTCAAGGTTATCAGAGCAACAATAGAGGTTTCAAAAGAGGAAGAAGAGGTGGTAGAGGCTGAGGGAGCAGGCCAAGTGGCTGTATAGGCTTCTGAGGCCATTGGAACTAGTTTGTAAGCCACTTGAAAATCTGATCATATGATGAATGCAATAATAATATCTCCTCTCAACCTTGTGCAATACTGTATCATGTTTTGTGGGTGAATACATATATAGATGTGACAAATTGATAAAAGCTAATAACTGAAATCTATTAGCCACGTGTGGTATATGTAAGTTGGAAAGCAACCATTGTAAGACAAAAACAGCAATCTATAAAAAATAAAGGAAGGTGCTGTGCAGCAGTCCTGCTGAAGCCTAGAAATTCCCTAAGACTGATCTCACTAAGTATTACCAAATTTTAAAGCAATGTTCCCTCTAAATGCTTGAGAAATGTGCTCACCCTGAGATAGTGTGGTTGGCTACTCAGTAAGTCTTAGCAACCACTACTTTGACAAATATGAACTATAATGGAATGAACAACTCTGCCAATAGTTTGGGCCTCTCTGCTACCAGTGGACCAAGTGAGCCTGCCACTGCTCTGTGTAGCGTAGCCGCTATGTGGCGTTGGCCACATAGCTTTACTTACTTTACAGTAGATATTATTATATTATATT
>QFEW01001779.1:0-18070 GCA_003316525.1 Termitomyces eurrhizus
GGTGCTGAGTGGACCCACACTTGTTTGAATGGTGGCTAAAGAACCAGAGCATCTCAAGGGCTGAGAGTAGTACTAACAGATAGTGTTGAAAGAATAGAAACAGTAAAATGAAATAATGTCAGAAGAAATAAGAGAATGAATGGAAGGAGAGTGAAGGGATAAGGAGTGAGAAAAGGAAGAAATAAGGAGTCCCCTGACAACAAGACCACTAGCATTGTAACCGTTGGTTACGAGTTAGAACTATCTTGTGTATATCACATAGTGCTGAATCAGACCGCAGTATTGGATTGACTAGAACTAGAGTGAATACAAGATGTTATCTTATATAATACTCTACTGGATACCTATAGCGTTGTTGATGCTAGTAGCAAGTGTGACGCTCTGTTACATACCTCTCAATGAGACCAAATACTCAGTCTATAGGACAGGGGTAAAAATGAAACCACAATATGCATGGCAGTGCAAGTATCAGTTGAAGATGCCTCTTGCGTTGCTAGAAAAAGTTGGTACTATGAATGTGGTATTAGTGTCTTCAATAACACCTGAGCTCAGAATATCTTAGTGCGCTAGTGTGCATATAATGCGAGCATACAACCAGGGCAAACAAGATAAATTGAGAGTACAAAAAAATATATACATGCTACATCGGAATGTGTGTCAGCCTGAAAATGTTGAGTGTGTACTCAAAATTACCTAAAAACAAATATGGGTCTATAACTCATTCAATGAGGCCTCCACGACTGTGCCCGTCTCTGTCACCATTGACTCCTCCTCAGATGCGATGTTAATCATGGGAGGAGGAGGCGCCGATTCCATCCTCAGTAGAGTAGTTGACCCCTCGACTGCAGGCAAATCTACTACCATAGGCTCAGTAAGCACAACATTAATCGCAGTAGGCATGGTGGTGAGCGTACCATGCGCCAACATTCAGTTTAGGAGATTGACCTGATTTGGGTCCATTCCTATGAGGTAGTAGAGGCCATTGGCCTCAGGGTTGACAGGGAGATTGCTCTTCTCATTGTGTTTGAACATAAGATGATAGTGGTTGTCTTCGGTCATCTCCTGCCATCCATCCCATTGCAGAATTGCAGCAGGGGTGCCGTACGTGGAGAGGCGCTCCATGCGCTCATCGTTGATCTGTTTGAAGATGTCCATAGACATTGTGGGGGAGTGAAACTGCTGTTCCAGGAAGACCATGCCATAAGTGTAGGCATAGTCCATCCAGTCTAGCAGAATCTGGTTGTGTAGAAAGACGCATAACACATTGTCATCAGAGAAGTTCCATGCCTGGTTGTCGGGCACGTGAGCTTGATGAATCTTGAGCTTTGGCCCACACTGGGGCTCAAATGGTTGCTCAGGAAACATGGCATCATACAAGGCAATTGCCTCTCAATACAGCCCTGGACGGGCCATGACAAGGGTCATGCACTGTTAGCACAGAGAGCTCGACATAATGCGAACCTGAAGAGGGTCTGCCAGTGCATGTAGTAGGCATGGTCCACCACGATGCCCTGATAGGTGTTTTCCAGCCCAGGTCGACCAAAGACCAGCACGTACTGCGCCAGCTGGTCCAAGTCGAACAGCATGGCTGGATTTTGAGCATGCATTACGTGCAGCGCCATGGAACCATCGTCTTTCATGTGCAAAAAGTGCCCTGGAATGTGTTGTCAGTCGACAAGAGCAAGGTTGTCAGGGCCCTGCATTGGGTTGATGAGGTCCTGGTATTGAGGCTCCTTCATCAGGAGCTGCATGGTCTGGTCATGTAGAGCCTCAACTGTTTGCTGTGCGAACATCTGAAGCTCTGTGATCAACATGTATATGACAATTCTGTCATAATGCGGGACGTGAACATTCATGTAATACTTGTAGAGCCGGTCCAGCTCTAACGGAGTGCAGGGAAGACCGCACGGGGCGTGCTTGTACACAATTGTACCCAGGATGTGGGCATGCTAGCCAGAGGCATATTCATACGACGCTGCTCTATTGGCGTCAGCTCCCATCAGCACCGTATTTGTGGTGTACAAATAGTACATGCAATGGCTGAGTGCTCCTCTAAAGCATGAATTCATTTGCTCGATATCAGCGGCCCCCACACCTTCACCCCCCAAGCCATTGGGGATTCTCCCCAAGAACTCATCCTTGGCCCTATATTTCAGGGCCTGCAGCTCCTTGGCACGGTTTGCCTTCTTCTTTGCGATGCGCTTATTGCACGATACTCATTGAAATTGGTCCGCTGCCGATTCCCCCTCCTCCCCGTCCTCCTCCTGCTCCGAGCTCAACTCTCCATAGTTGCTCTCGTTGGACAAGGATGCAACTGGCGCTTTGCCTTTTCCAGGCATGGGTTTCCCTCTCAAGGTCACCACCAGACCATCATATTGTTCTGGTGTGCAGGGGTCTGGGGTCAAGATGACCACAACCATTCTGGCGGGGCCAGTACAAACACTGGCAGCATAAAAAGCATCTGGACTTCTCCCGCTCATGCAGGAATGCCAATAAGGAAGGCTATGACCTCCAATCTGGAGGCATTGAGAGGCAGCTTGCAGCCACGACGCTGACAAGATGGCCCCGACTTTGCTGGGGCAGACAAAACAGGTTGTGGCTGAGCCACTGGAGGGGCAGGCACATTTTGTGCCAGAGTTCTTCTTCCCAACTCAGCACGGGACATACTAAGAGTTGGCGCCCAAGGCGCCATGGTAACAGTTTTGGACCCCATAAGTGGGGCCTGAGACAATGCGGGTTCCTGCTGGCCCAAGGACAGGTTGACCAGAGGCTTACTGACAACAGTCAGTGACTCTGACTGGCCCTGAAGGGCCACAGTGGATAGCCGCGAAGACAAAGCAACAGGCTGAGCAGGCTGCTCAGGGCACGCAAATTGCACAGCTGATGGCATCCTAGCCCGTGGAGGGTCAACTAGTCAACTGGGCTGATATTTGGCCCTCTTGACCTCGGTGGTCAGTTTCTTGAACATAAAAACTTTGTGCTTAGATGCATGTTCAATCTGTTCCAGCGCTACAATGCGCTGCCTCTTCATTAGCTTGATCTGGTCAAGCAATCCCTTCATCACCATTACGGCCAGACTGTCCTGCAGGAAGGACGCAGTTGCAGGGACCAGCTGTCCCACTGCTTCCAATCTGCTCAGGAGTGCGTCTGGCATTGCTAACTCCTATGCTTGTGGTGCAGGCTCCATATACGGTTCTACCATGGGCTGATGCACCCACGGTATGGATGGTGGTCCTATCACTGCACCCACATACGTCAGAATTGACACCTGCAAGTGCGCTGGTGGTACCTGATAGTAGCGCTCTGAGTGCATGCTGTCCTCTGGACGCTCATAGCTCCTCATCATTGACCTCCATCTCTTGTGAGTGGAGGGGGATTTGGTATGGAAGCAGTTCTTTGTGGCCTGGATAGGCCACACCTGCAGGATGGTGTTGGCTTGCTACTGGATACGGCAGCTGCCCTTGGTATTCTCACATTTGTATATTTGGGGGTCTCCCCCTGCCACTAGAGTCTTGTAGGCTCTGATTACTCTTTTGTGGCCCCCAATAGGCCATTGCAAAGAACACGCTAGCAACGTGTATTGGGACTTAGAAGGAGAAAAGAAGAAAAAATCTCCTAACTCCACCAGTGGTGTAAACAACCACAAATAGCTGCCACCCAGTCTTTCACCAGCCATCAAAGTGGACTTTGTCCACATTTCACCACCACATGCATGTTATGCATGTTTTGCTAGCTGTTGAGGGTGTTTCACGCCCTGCAGCTTTAGGTACCTGTCCATTGCTGCAAGATCTTTGCAGTTCGCTAGCGGTTCCCAGATAGTATTACCTAAGCTCCACCTTACCTCAAATTCAAGGTTTCCTCCTATCCACCTATGACCTATGAGGTCATCTACGAACCATTCCTGGTCATCACCAGTTCCAAAGTCATACAGTTCTGGAGTAGCGTGATTAGGAAAGAGCGCGTCACTATTGGCCAAGTATGGTTGCAACAGCGACACATGGAACTTAGGAACTATCCTGCATGCCTGCAGTGCCTAGAGCAGTTCCAGCATGTAGTTAGACGTGCTCGGCTCCACCTCGAGGACCCTATATGGTTCAATCCACTTCGGACACAGCTTACTCGCTCTGCCTTTCAGCAAGTTCAAGTTCTTCGTCAAAAGGTACACTAGGTTCCCTTTCTCGATGTCTGGGTCTTCACGTCTGTGATTATTCGCATGTTTCATCTGCGAGATGTGCAATTCTATAATTGCGTCATGGGCATCCACTAAGTTTTGTAGTGTATTGCATGCAAACTGCTTTATCTCAACAGGAATAGCTTTGTTGGTGCGAAGTTCATGAATCATGGATGGCATATAGCCATTATTGAGTTCAAAGAGTGAATACCCTGTGGTTTCAGATATGCTCACGTTTATCGCAAATTTAACGAGTGGACATCTGTCCACCCAGTCCTTCTGATCAGGACGTACAAATGCTCATAATATTTGCGCAATATTCCTATTTGCTCATTCTGTCTGGCTATCCATTTGCAGATAAACTGACGTTGACATGAGCAACTTTGCTCCGAGCAGCTTGTGCAACTCCTTCCACCGTTTGGAAGTGAACTTAGCATCTCAATTGCTTATGATCAAACTTGGCAGTCCATGAAGGCAAACTATCTCCTTGAGATAGATCCAAGACAAGTCCAAAGCTGTCATGGTGGTCCTCACCAGAATGAGATGGACCATACTGGTCATTCTGCAGATCACTACCCAGAGATAGTTAAAACCCTTTGACTTGGAAAACGGACCTATAAAGTCCATCCTGATCAAGTCCCAAGGTTTAACTGGTATAGAAAGTAAATGAAGCTTCTCTGGTGGCTTCAGTGTCAGTACTTTTGACTGTTGACAAAGCTTGCATGTTGAGCAGAATTGGCTTGTTTCTTTGGCCATCTGTGGCCACCAGTACCAGCATTGCACATAGTCCAGCATTTTCTGAGTTCCGAAGTGGCCCACTACTCTGTGGGCCTGGTCCAGAATAGTTGTGATCAACGACCTCTCCTGGGGAATGCAGATGACGTTGGACTCAGTAGGTCTAGTAAGGTAGACAAGCTGCTGCTCTACCTTGAAGCGTGGATGCGCTTGGATATTGTTCAGAATCTATAAGAAGAGATTGTCATCCTTGTATCCTTGCTGGATACGTGTGCAAAATTGCACATTGCCTAAGTCAATTGGCGTGGGATGACGGTCATGCAAGTCCAATGCCTGCTAAAGAGTCATTTCCACACCACTAGGGCGCACCTCCTGCCTCCTTTCTTTGCCTGGCTGGGGAATCTCATGATCCACCAGCACCTGTGCCTCGATATCGTGAGCTTCTCACTGTTCTTGCAGTCGCTTACTGCGATGTGATTTCTGCGCTCACATGGCGCATAGCTTAACTGTATGTTCCTTGATTTTATGGAACTTATGCAGAGGCAAGACTTTGCCCTCTGGATCGATGTGTTTGTCCGCCTGCACATAGTTGTGCGTGTCATAGACATTATCTCAAGTATTACTCTTGAAATATTGAGACAGGCAGTCTGCCACCTTATTCAATTCACTTTTTACATAGGTGATGTCGAACTAATACTGTGATATGTAGTTGATCCAGCGACGTTGTCACGGTGATAGATGCACTTGGGTCTTAAAAAACTCAAGTGCCTTGTGGTCTATAATAATATGGATCTTATACCCCATCAGCTTATCCTCCCACTTTAGAAGGGCTTCCAGGATAGTGAGTGTTTCCAACTCGTGAACAGCATAGTTCTGCTGTGCAGCAGTGAACTTACAGGACATAAATCCCACTGGTCTGCAGGTTTGCCACGTTTTACCTTGGCCAAACATGGCCTTGACCCCGGTCTTCAATGCGTCGCATATGAGCCAAATAGGCTCATCAATGCATGGATCAATTGGCTGGATCACTGGCGTTTTCATGCAAATGCGCTTGATCATCTCGAAACACCGCTGATGCAGCGGTCTCCAGTGAAAAGGGGACCCATTCTGGGTCATGGCCATCAGTGGCCCAGTGTATGCCATAATATATGGCAAAAAGTTACCAATGTAATTTACAAGTCCAACAAAACACTACCAAGATACAAGTCCATCTGCGGCGCTACCTCTTAGTGCCTCTCCTTGTGGTTTCCTCTAACGGTGACCTGTCAACAGTGACCTTTTGCACATGGATGACAGCGACCAATGGCATTATGACCCATGGCGACCAGCGGCGACTCTATATTGGCTTAGAATTGCATGAGTCTGCTCACTTTTATTATAACTCCAATTGGCCAGGCTGTTCTGGGATATGGTCAGAAAATCCTCGACAGACGCCGTGAGCGCTAATGTCAGTGCTACTCATTGTATCAGTTCCTGACAGGTCCAGATGTCAGATTTAGGTATATCCAGTGCCGCCATCATTGATCCTTTTAGACTTCTGATTGAAGTGCCTTGTCAAATGGCAGCACCTGCTGCTGGCTCCTTCTGGAAGTGATCGGGGTTTAGTTAGAGTCCTCTCCTGCCGTTGTGTTAGTGCTATATGTTATGAGCTTCCTTTGCCCTTGGGATAGGTGAATGGAGTGTGCTGAAGGCTTGGTAGCTAGTGGTTAGGATAAATGTCTAAATCCTGTAGTAGGTTGTCAGAGCTAGGGCTGCTCTATATTTCCAACTGGTCGCTAGAGTCCTCAGTACGTCAAGTGTTGGTTGGCCTATAATGTCCCTTGATGCGCTCAGTCCAAGTAGAAGCCTATCAGCATTGTCTAAAGTTAGTGAACCAATACCGGTAACTATGGGTGTCATCTGTTCTCCATCCGGTACTTCTGTACTGGGAATAAACCCCCCAGTAGCAGGTGCCGTATTGGAATTAGTATGATTGACCTCACAGGCACCTGCAGGGGAATCCTCAATGTCACAATTCAAAATGTCGGGTGCCACATCCATGGGGTCTGGTTCAGGGGAATCCTCAACTTCACAATTCAAAATAACAGGCGACACGTCCATAGCGTCCTCCAAGGCATGGACGGTATTCAGAGAGGAAGGGACATCAGTTAACTGGTTATAGTTTTTGGATCATGTGGGGTCTTCCAATGCACGGTCAAGTGCATCTGTACAAGGGGACAGGTCAAGACAGGAATCCTCAGCATTGTTATTGGAGATATCAGGTGACACGTCCATAAGGTCCCCTAAATCAATAATGCTATTTGGAGAAGCAGTCAAGTTGTCCAAATTTACAGGTCGCATAGGTGAAGACTGCTCATTATCATAAGGCTTGTCGCCAACAGTTGGATGAGGAATATCTATGTGACCTGACAGGCTTGCCAAGCGAATAAGGGGTCCTGGTAAGTCAACCAATCCAACAGGGAACGGAGCGGGTCCAAACAACAGGCTTGCATCATTATCTTGTTTGGCTTTGTTGCTTGTTGAAGTGGTCAATGCAGCAATCAAAGCAACATGTGAAGCATCAAGTGGATGCTTCTTAGAAGGTGAAGGGACAGATACGATTTCAATCCAAGCAGGAGCTGCTTCGTTGATTTGATCAGTTAAGGTATTCAAAGCAGATGACAGCTTGGTTAGCAGGTCACCACCCTGAGCTGCCAAGAACAACACTCTCTACAATGCTCAATCCACCTCAACAACAATACATGGACATTCCAGCCCACCAACATGTCTCCAAAGCTTTAAAAGCAATCAGAGCTGCTCAAACAAAATAAAATATATATATTAATTTACCTGTAGCAGGGAGTCTTTACCAGTTAGTGTACCATATTTGTGAGAAAGAAGTAACATTAGGGGGGATACAAGCAATGCGAGATAAAGGG
The DNA here is from genome assembly GCA_003316525.1 of Termitomyces eurrhizus. Classification (NCBI taxonomy): domain Eukaryota; kingdom Fungi; phylum Basidiomycota; class Agaricomycetes; order Agaricales; family Lyophyllaceae; genus Termitomyces; species Termitomyces eurrhizus. The sequence goes on from QFEW01001779.1 coordinate 7,825, forward strand.
AGTTGTGCATAATAGTTGAGCAACCATATGAACTGGCACTGTTGATGGCACTGCCATGCGTAGTATGGAGGTATTTTAATTGGTCTTGATCACTAGACCTGCTTTTGCTATACACAACAAAGACAATGAGCAGCCATTATAATAAGGACGAGAAGGGAAATACTCATCAATGATGATATCTTCAATTGCCATGATATCGGACAGTAGATAAAGGTTACCCTGAGGCAACTGTAATGGACATTCAAACTGATATCAATTAAAATTACCTTTAATAGGCAACTTAGATGTAACACCGCACTAGTAAGATTGATTATGGTGTTTTGAACACCCTTATTGCTGACCCAAGAAGTGAGTTTGGAGTACAGCTTCATATGAGGACCTGTAAACTTGGGGGTGGGACAGTCTCTCAGTTGTTCTCCTCTAGATTCAGCATTTATCTTTTTCAAATGTTGTATGAGGTTTTTATGGAATTTTCTGATAAGGTTTGGGAGTGAGTTTAAAGGGTTTACCAGCTAAAACACAAACTCAAACAATGAAATAGATAATAGAGATGAACCTACTGAACGGCTATTCTCCATCATCGGCCCTGAGGTTCATGGAGGGTGCATCTCATCCTCACATACAAGTGTGTATATGTCAAGTACACGATATGACATAATAACTTTGAAAAAGGCTTCGAGTGCCTTATCTTTCGGTACACAATAAACAGGGACATCATTTATAGTATCTCAAAATATTCAGAATACGTCTGAACAGCTAGCCAGAGAAATATTTTTTTCTGCCTCAGACAACACATGTGCAAGCGCCTTAAATAGATCAGCAGAGCATGCATAAAGAATATCTAAGTAACTTGCCACCACAGGTGTGCTGTCAAAGTGAGAAGACAGGTCATGAGTGTTAGGAATAACGTCTGAATACCATGAGTGATTGTAAAACTTAGAGTTTTTGAGGTGAGGGTGGTAAGATGACATTGTACCATCCATGGTGACAATTGAAGAACAAGAATGGATTTGAACAATTAAACACAAATCATACAACAATGATAAACATACACATTCATTTGTCATCTGCTGCTGGAGCTACAAACTACCTGTGATTGGCACTTTCTGATGGAACATGTTTCTGGAACCAGCGGTTTATTCTAGAATGGAGTGGAAGACTTTAGATAATGTGACATGACAGCTCTGTGGCAATCTCTGTGTAACCATGGACAGTTTCATTTGTCTGCCATGGAGTCTCAAGCATGCGTTGTTGGCATTCAAAGTGCTAGGTATGTCTCCTCTACCCACATGATTATATGTTCTAAGAAATTAATATAGTCCCACTGGCGGGTCATATGCAGCCAATCCCAAATGTGGGTAAAGCCAGCATATAGATAAAGGGCTCTATGTGTCTCCAGTACTACGGTACAGTTTGTTCTTATTAATTCTTTCCATGTTTGATAGCATTGACATTGTTGGATTACAGCTGAATGTAAGCTTTGAAGCTGGTGATTGAATATCCTACATCTCACCCATATAAGAAAAATAAAAACTTACTCACTTCCCCTTCCTCCCACAGATGCATTCATATTCTGCCTGCACTGCGGCGAAGCAGGCGACACAGCTTATCTAACCATGGTACCGTTTTATCCATTGAATTACAAGTATAAACTCAACAGGGTCTCATCAGACCCAATTCAGACGAAAAATGAAAAGCCCCAATTTGATGTTGACAGAGGTACAAGGTTGTCCCTTCCATTTCTTTAACAACTAACATCTGTATGTTCTTAATTATTCTACTAGATGTCGAGGGATCAGAGTCACCGTTTCTATTTCTTGCCCTCAATATTCTACTCTCCATCTCTGTTCCAGAATGCAGTAGAGAAGAAAACCATTTACACAAGTTAGTTTCTATTTAACATTGGCAAATTATGGCGGTAAAAAGCATAGGTATGGCCAAGACCATCCTCTCTGTGTTAAATCTGTGCTAGGGCTGTAGAACCATGCATAACCCTTGGATATGGCCAGGACCATCCTCTTGGTGCTAAATCTGTGCTAGAGCCTGTGGAATTCACTGCTTTGCATCATCCCAGCCATACCTTTGGCGTCCAGACTGGCACTGGTGACAACTCATCTTACTACATTATATTCTCTCAGAAGGCTCAATTCCTGTACCAACCTCTGTACACGCTTTTGGAAATGATGACCTGGAAATGACAACCTCCTGACCCTTGACCATGACAGGAAAGATATCACAATACCCTCTATGTACACAAGTTTGAAGCACGATGATTCGAATGCTATTATCATGCACTCCTCAGGACTTACAGGACACTCAAAATCTATCTATCATGGACAACAAACCTACCCTCTCCTGTTTGCCACCTGCTGCCTGAACAACAAGAACCTTTCCACACCTGATGTGTGGGCAGGTATTTATGATGAAAGGCTGCATCAGACTTGTTAATGGCACCCGAACTCATCATTTCGACTACAGTACATGCATTAAAGCCCAAGCCCACGTGTGTATGCTCCAAGGATGATGCGGGGGCTAATGACAAGCTAACAGGAGCCATGCAGATGCATGGGTGGGGTTTCATCATCAACTGTTACGTAGGACTTTTATCTGCACCCTGAACTCATGATTTTGATTCTAGGATATTAATAACATATGCAACTCATGTGTGGACACTTCAAGGACAATGAGGGGGCCAAATGTAGGCTGTTTAAAAGCCAACACAAGTGACGCTGATGCGTGCACTGTATTGCTATGCTGGCACATCATGCTAGCGCCGTCACACTGGCACTGCCACATTGCACCTCCCATAACACCCAGCCACGTAGACCTCGGTCTCACTGTGCATTGCAGTGGCCCATCCCCTTTGATTTGTGTAGGCAATTTTCGAGTTTTTAAGGTTTTGTTGTACTGTACAGTTGTTTCCCATGATTCATAGGCCCCAGAAGCATCCAACATGGCATAGAGAATCCCTAAACTTGTTCTCTTTGGATCTCCCTTTGCCAGGTGAGTAGCTATCATGATATTGTCAGTATATATTCTAATACACTTTGGATCTCCCTCTGCCAGCTGTGTGCTGAGCCACAGCCTCTAGAGGTTGCCCTTACAATCAAGTGCACTGAAAATGGCAAGGCTATCAGGTTCAAAGTTAGGTTAGTCTTCACAGGGTACAAGCAGGTCTATGGTCAAATCATGGCAAGTGCTCCTACACTTAGCAGCAGCACAAGGCTGGGATGCAGGACAGATCAACATCAAAACAGCATTCCTCTATAGTCTACTCTCAGACAACAAAATACAATATATGATGCAATCTGAAGGATTCAAGGAACCAGGCAAAGGGGACTGGGTATGGTGCCTACTACATGGCCTCTATGGCATGAAACAGGCAGGATGCATATGGAACCATACTCTCAACAGCAATATGATCTCATGGGGCTTCACACACTGTAAGGGTGACCTCTGGAGGCTATGGCCCAGTCACATAGCTGGCAGAGGTAGATCCAAAGAGAACAAGTCTAGAGATTCCCTATGCCAGGTTGGATGCTTCTGGGGCTTCTGAAGCATGGGAAACAACTGTACAGTACAACAAAATCTTAAAAACTCAACAATTGCCTAAATAAACAAGTGTACAAACAAGGCAAGAAAACTCCGGACTTTGGAAGTCAGAAAGGCAAATTCTGGCAAGTAAGCAGTCTGGAAGTAGTACTGAAGGGCCTACACTTGTCTGAATTATAGCTAAAGAAACAGAGCACCTCAAGAGCTGAGAATAGTACTGACAGATTGTAAGGGCAACCTCTAGAGGCTGTGGCTCAGTCACACAGCTGGCAGAGGGAGATCCAAAGTGTATTAGAGTATGTACTGACAATATCATAATAACTACTCACCTGGCAGAGGGAGATCCAAAGAGAACAAGTCTAGGGATTTCCTATGCCAGGTTGGATGCTTCTCACTGCTGGCACCAGAACCTGTTTCCATCAGAAAAAGTGTTGAAGAAATGTGTCATGCCATTTCCAACATACATATTTCCAAGAGAAAAAGATTTAAGACAATGGAAAAATGTCTTTTACCAAGGCAAAAACTTGCCAAAGAAATGATATGACACATTTCTTTGTCACATTTTCTGGTGGAAACAGGTTCCAGCACCAGCAGTGTCTGGGCTTCTGAAGCATGGGAAACAACTGTACAGTACAACAAAACCTTAAAAACTCGAAAATTGACTAACCAAACAACTGTGCAAACAAGACAGGAAAACTCCGGACTTTAGAAGTCAGAAAGGCAAACTCCAGCTTATATAAGCAGTCTGGAAGCAGTGCTGAAGGGCCCACACTTGTCTGAATGGTAGCTAACGAACCAGAGCATCTCAAGGGCTGAGAGTAGTACTAACAGATAGTGTTGAAAGAATAGAAACAGTAAAATGAAATAATGTCAGAAGAAATAAGAGAATGAATGAAGGGAGAGTGAAGAGATAAGGAGTGAGAAAAGAAAGAAATGAGGAGTCCCCTGACAATCCCGACATTGCCCTCATTGCCAAGGACTCCAGTGGCATTCTTCCTGGTCACAACCATGGTCCAGGCCATGTGTGCTGCAACATATTCCACGCACTCAGCCAGTCATGCTGTGGGCACACTAAGCAGTGGTGTGTCTGATGAGGCAGGGAAATGGCTGGAAAAACCATTGAGGAGTCTATTGCCACACATAAAGCAGCATGAGGAGGAAAGTCCAAGACAGGAGGAGGTAGCAACAATAGAGCAATCAAGAATGGCATAGCAGTCAAGGGGCCTGATGGACAGGCATACATGGTCAACTCATCCTACTTACAAAAGATCCAACTCAATACCATATCAAAGCCCAGCAAATTTGCTGGCATTGCAGCACCCAATTTGATTGACTTCTTTGAGTACCAGGGGTTCATGGCTACAGACATCAAGCCAGTAACATTCATAGATTGGAGTGAACACACCTCACCTGACTGCAAATCCACTCTTGCCACAACAACAATTGCACCACTCAGTCAGAAAGAACACACCCAGCTGATTTCCCTAGAGGAAAAACTGTTCTATGTTCATTCAGGAGCTTCAATTCATATCTCACCATGTATCTCAGACTTTGTTACTCTACAGGCTATCCAACCTAGACTAGTGAAAGGAGTAGAAGGAACGTTGATTGCTGCCTTGGGCATAGGCCAGATATGCCTGCATGTCAAGGACAAGGCAGCGATCACATTAGAAAATGCCCTCTACATCCCAACATCATCCATCCACCTCATCTCAGTCAGTGCCCTCACTACAAACACAAACACCATTTTCATGTTTGACAAGAAAGAAGTAACAATCTTGGATCAGAAAAATGGGATAACACTTGCCTCAGGCCCACTTATACCAGGCCAACGTCTCTACACTCTGAATCTCCAGAATGCCCTTGCCAAACATGCACTTGCAGTCCAGGACTCTGCCCACCTCGACACCTGGCACTGGTGACTTGGCCATGCCAACTACCAGGTCATAATCACCATGGCAAGTGCTGGTATGCTCCCAGGTACACCTTCAACCTCACTCCATGCACCACCAAAATGTAACCTTTGCATTCTTGGAAAGCAGACAAGGTTACCGGTACCAAAGGTGTGGGAAGAAGGGTGTAGGGCAAAGGACAAACTGGAAATTATCTGGATAGATCTAGCTGGTCCCATGTCAGTACAGTCATGCACAGGCAACAAATACAGTGGCTCAAAAAACTGTTGCAATGTTTCATACTTTTTGAAAGATGACATTGGCATGAAGGATGGGAAGTACTTCAAATCCTGATTAAATCATGTAAAATACTATGGCATCGTAGCTACAAAATGAATCTAGGTTTATGTAATCAAAATCAAAACTGATGGAGCAATAGCCATTTTAAAATATTCACTCATTGGGACAGTTTTTTGAGCATCTCTAATTTTAGTATCTAGTACTTTGTATGTCCTCCATTTGGCCTTGATAACTGCTTGAATCCTTCTAGGCATGCTTTTTATTAGTCTTTGGCATACCTCTGGTAGTATTTCATCCCACTCCTTTGCAACCCTCTCCCATAATTCATGCACACCATAAGGAGGTGTTTCATACTGCCTAAGTTGCTCTTTGAGGTACTCCCAGAGATGTTCAATAGGGTTGAGATCAGGGGATTGGGCTGGCCACCAAAGGACATTAAAGTTGTTGTCCTCAAACCACTTGTCAGCCCTCTTGGAGTTGTGTTTGGAGTTATTGTCCTGTTGAAAATAGTGGGCGGCCTCCTCCATCTCCAACTTCTCAAAGTTCTCCTTTGCTCCATCATCTAAAATTTCACAGTACTGCTCTGCATTCATGATCCCCACCACCTCTAAAAGCTTTTCTACTCCATTCCAACTCATACAGCCCCATACCATGAGATTATTCCCTCCTTCATGCTTCACAGTAGGTGTAGTTGTTCAGTCTGAAATGTCTTCTCCTTGTAGCTTCCACACATACTGCTTCCCATCTGACCCAATCCTGTTAATCTTTGTCTCATCTATCCACAACACCCTTTTCCAGTCCTCTATAGTCCAGTTCTGATGCTTCTGAGCCCATTTAAGCTGTAGTTGTCAATGTTTAGCTTTGAGCATAGGAACTTTTCTCTTGATAGCAGACCAATACCTCTCCTCCTTCAACACATTCCAGACAGTCTTGGAAGAGACAGGGTTGGAAATGATGTTGTTGATAAAATTAGTGGCCTGGACAGCTGTATCAAGTCTCTCAGTTGAGATTTGTCGAACAATAGCCTGTTTATCACATGGAGTAAGCTTAGCAGGACAGCCTCCAGGATGGTTTTCCTTGTCCATCTCCAACTCTCTACCGATCCTCCCAGTAGTAGACTTCCCTAGACCAGTTTGAGCCCCAATCTGACCAGAGAATACCCTTGAGCAAGAAGAGAAGCAACAGTAGAGTATTGTGCAGAAGGAATAGGTTTCATGATAGTGGTTGAAGGTCAAGATGTGGTTCAACCAGCTTGAACTACTCCCAAATATATCTAAACATGGTCACATGACTTTGTTTATATTCCCACATGCAACTTACTCTTTATTTCTGCGTAAAATAGGGATAAACCTGAAAAATTAGAGATGCTCAAAAAACTGTCCCAATGAGTGAATATTTTAAAATGGCTATTGCTCTATCAGTTTTTATCTTGATTACATAAACCTAAATTCATTCTGTAGCTACGATGCCATAGTAATTTACATGATTTAATCAGGATTTTATGTACTTCCCATCCTTCATGCCAATGTCATCTTTCAAAAGGTATGAAACATTGGGACAGTTTTTTGAGCCACTGTATATAATGGACATTGTGGATGATTACTTGAACATGCCATGGTCAATCCTGCTTAGATCAAAGAGTGATGCTTATGAGGCTTTCTGTGTCTTAAAAAGGGCTAGAGAACTAGAAACAGGCAAGAAGATAGGCATCTACAGGACTGGTCATGACGGTAAACTTAAAAGTGAGCAAATGCAAGCATGGTTGAACAAAACAGGTACATGACACAAATATGGCACCCCATATACATCTCAACACATGGGGCATGTAGAGCGTATGCACTGGACGCTTCAAGGAAAGGCTAGAACCATGTGACTTGCCTCAAAGTGCCCAGACTATTTGTGGGACAAATTCTATGCCACTGCAGCACACCTACATGCAAAAATGCCAACCAAGTCTCTAAACAGGAAAACACCCTTCCAGCTATGGTATGAAAGACCACCTGACTACTCATATATGCATGAAATTAGTTGTAGAGCATTTATCCTCATTCTCAATCAACACAACCCCAAACTCAATGGCTGAAGCATAGAGTGCGTACTTATTGGATACAGTCAGAATTCTAAGGCCTATCACTGCTATGACTCAAAAGCACAAAAAATCTATGAATCATACCATGTTAGGTTTCTGGAACAACATGACGGCCATCCTGTCTCAGTACCTACAGCTTGCAACCTCACAGAGCACCCCCCCACATTCCTGCATGAACCATTGTCAATCAAGCAAATCTATAGCATCTCTGAACCATCACCGTTCACCTTGGACAATGATGAACCAGAGAACAAAGTGCCACCCATTCAGCATCAACAACCACCAATACCAGTTCATGTAGATGACGCACCACAAGAACCAGCAGAACCACCAGCAGAACCATGATCGTCAGGTCACATCAGGACACCAGCCAAAAAGGTTAGACCAGATGACACACCAATGACTAGGCTGGAATGAGTGGTCCAGGAGTTGCATGAGGCAGGTGATAGGGTGCGGACAGCCAGAGCCAAAAAACATGCAGTAGAGAATATGGTGCAAGATCAAATAGATGCGCATCTGCCTCAAATCATTGATAACATAGCTGACATCATAGATATAGCTCACCTAGCCAACCCAGACGACTTGGAACAGCTGCTTCACCTTGCTGAATCACTGAGTGACCCAATCTCCCTAGACCTTGATGATGAACTGAGAACCTGGAAGGAAGCAAAAGAGTCTGCTGATGCCGTAGAATGGGAGAAGGCCTACAAAGAAGAACTACAATTGCTGAAGACTATGGGTGTGTGGAAACTCATTCCTAGATCTGATGTACCAACAGATCAGAAAATCCAAAAAGGTCGCCCTGTTTTTAAAATCAAGCATGACAAGAATGGGAAAGCTGTACAGTTTAAGGTGCACCTTGTGTTCAAGGGGTATGAGCAGATATATGGCAGGGACTATACAAAGACAACTTCACCAATGGCACGAATGGAGTCATGGTGTGTCCTTCTCCATCTCGCTGCAACAAAAGGTTGGGATGCAACGCAAATTGATGTTAAGACCACCTTTCTGTATGGGCTTTTTCCAGATGACAAAGTGCAATATATGCAGCAACCCAAGGGTCTTGAAGAGTGAGGCAAGGAAGGATGGGTTTGCAGACTGGTATGTGGCCTCTATAGAATGAAGCAAGCCAGTCGTATTTGGAATCAAACCCTTAATGATAACATGATATCATGGGGGTTTACTCAATTACAATGGGAATCCTGCATTTACTACCAAAAGACTACGACAGGCACTACCATAGCAGCCATACATGTGGATGACTTTCTATCAATCACTAGTAGCAAGAAGGAGAACGATTGTTTAAAGGACCAGATGCGATTTGTGTAGACCATATCAGATCTGGGACTGCCCAGATTCATTGTGGGAATAGCTGTCAGCTGGGACAGAGAACAGTCAACAGTGTTCCTGTCCCAGACCACACTCATTGACAGAATTGTGCACCAATTTGGACAGTCAGATGCATTGCCAGTCTCGCTCCTCATGGAACCAGGCCCCAAACTTCGATGCTTCAACAGGTCAACCCTACCTCCTAATGAACAGAAAATGCTGAGCCATAATCCCTACAGATCCCTCATTGGGTGCCTTCTTTACCTGGCCATCTCCACATGACTTGACATATCTTATGCAGTTCAGCAACTCATCCAGTACATAGATTCCTATGCATCAGTCCATTGGAATGCTGCAGTTAGACTTGTGCAATACTTGAAAGGCACCTGAGACCTTAAACTAATGCTAGGTGGTGCGGACAAAACCGTCAACCTCTCTGGATTCACTGACTCCGATTGGGCTAACTGTCTTGACACCAGAAGGAGCATAGGTGGATATGCATGGAGTCTGGGATCTGGAATAGTCTCTTGGGCTGCCAGAAAACAGAAAACTGTTGTGGCATCATCATGTGAGGCCAAATATATGGCTGCATTCAAAAGCACACAAGAATGCATCTGGCTCAGGGCTCTCCTGAAGGGAATTGGTCATGACATCACTAGCACGCCCACTCCCATCCTATGCAACAACAATGTGGCAATCAAACTGTCTGAAGACCCAACTCTCCACTCCAGAGTCAAACATGTAGACATCAAGTATCATTTCCTTCATGAATGAGCACAAGCCAACAAAATCTGCATCCGCTACAAACACAAAATACAATGTTGCCAACCTGGTCACAAAAGCACTGCCAAGCCCACAATTCATCCGACTCCGAAACCTACTAGGCCTACAATAGCCACAACTCATATGAGGAGGAGCTATGACAGAGTAATGTTCTTGATGAGGAGGAGTGTTGGAACAACTGTGACGTGCACCAAGAACATCACACTCAAGGCCAGGGCCAACCTATGTACCTGTCAGGGGACTCCTCATTCCTTTCTTCTTTCACTCTTTATTTCTTCACTCTCCTTTCATTCACTTCCTT
>QFEW01001783.1:0-13040 GCA_003316525.1 Termitomyces eurrhizus
AGGAACCAGCACATAAAGTCGCCCCACAACGTATCACTCCTAGTAGCATTGCCAATTTCTTTGACATCACTACACTTCTTTCGTCGCCCCTATCGGTGTCTCTTTTCTCAAAGCTTGGGATCAACATTACGGAACGTTTGGAATCTGCTCTTGAAAAGACCAAGGTCTGGGACAACCGCGTCCCTCTTATCACAGACGATAACTACCATGATTTGATTGTTAACGAGCCTCTAACCTCTCAAGAGGAACAAGATAGAACATGGATTATTGTCATGTGAGTTCGCGTCCTCATACCACAATTTGTTCTGAAGTTTTTCCACAGTTCGGTCACTACTGGCAGACAGGACGGCCTCTCTCTCTTTGTCGACACGATTTTCGATGAAGCCTTCAATGAGACGATCGTTGCTGGTGACCTGCCAAATATCCGATGGGGGCGGATTGACTATCTCAATGTCACCGGTATCACCACCAAGTGGTGCGTTTGGCAGTGCGTATTTATCGTTTCTACTAGGCCCCAGTCGTCTGACTTGTATCCAAAGTGCGCCTTATCTAGTGGTATTGAAAGACCGCGGTCGTACCCTGCGTTTTTACCGACCTGGGAATTTGAGGCTTGGGGCAGACGCCCTGCGAGGCTTTCTGCAAAATGAAGGATGGATGCTCACACCACCATGGTCCTCGGTATGGGCCCCGGGAGGAGACCGGTATCTTATTCTTCTGTTTAATGAAACATGTTCATACTCACACGACCTTCAGCGAATGGATCTTGGACTATCTTGCGCGTATCATGACCAAAGTCTACAATGTCGTGGTCCTGCTCCCGCGTTGGCTCATGTTCATCATCTCAGGAAGTATTGCATCCGTGATCATTAATATCCTTCATAAACCCACACCCCCCACGGAGCCAAGGCAAAATCAAACGACATCGGCTGCAGCGACCTCAGTGCCCCCCTCGACCGATGCTATGGCCGAATCTTCTGCAACATCTTTCTCTAAAAACCCGACAAAGCGCAAGAAGGCAAAACAAAAGAATCAATCTCAATAATATTTATGGGATGAAGTTGTATATATTAGAACTGTCAATAATGGTACTGACTTTCGAATTACTGAACCTCAATGAATATGTACCGCATGCAGTTTTTTGAGTAGTAGAAATACTTAAGATTGTTACACGTTCGTGACCAGGACATGTTGAATTTCAATCAATGGGTGCCACTGTACTGTCATCAGGCTTTCATTCGGCAAATTCCGGTTTCTCTGCTCCATTCAGTTCTGAACAGGGAGTCAGTATATTCCCGTCCCGTTTTCGCTCGACTCGTGTATGAATGGCTGATAACCCCTCAAAAAACGCCACTTCCGACGTTAATCATCCTCACCTAGTCAAAACTGTCTATAAAAACGCGTGGATTGACTTTTATGACTGGGAACAGGAACACTGTTTTCAAACTCTGAATTCTCTCACCCGAGTTCTGCCTGACGACGCGTCTGACCTTAGGAACAATGTCGTGAATGGTGTAGGAACACTTTCAGGATGTTTTGCTCGAATATCCCCGGTTCCCGACTGCAAAGATGAGACTTTTACAGAGATTGATTATTCCACGGAGGGTGAACCAGAGACTGTGATGCTTCCGGTTGTTACTGTGCAAAGCACAATTCCTTTTGATCCCTGCGCTTCATACGAGATATGTACCCCTACGAACAGGAATATTAGTGTTGGGGATGATTCAGATTATATGCCATTTATACCACTCGTCGACGACCCGACATTCAGCGCTCAACGACACGCAGAAGACTATGAATATTTTCAGTGGGAAATGCCATTTCGTGATCCTGATTGTAAGCCTCATCCAAATCCATAAGCCAATCGTCTCACTTTTTATTCGTCCTATGGAGTGGAAGTCATTGTGGCGCGAACGGTGCACGACCTCCATCACAAGCACAAGTTGTCATTTCAAGCGATAGATGAAACTAAGATTCTTCCGATTCCCGTTCAACCTCGTATCCTTGTTTTATCCCAACGCCGGTAGACTTTGTCATTCTGTTTTCTAAACCATTTCTGATCTCTAGCATTCAGCGACTTCCCCGAATGGCCTGCAATAAAATCACAGTCACGACTTCCACATTCATCGCTTCGTGCAATGGCGGGAGCTCCTGAACAGTTAGAATACCTAGTAGGCGATTTCTGCAGCAATGCGAACTGCCTTATCGGGTACTGTGGTGCGCACGTGCACAGTAAGCTTCACATTAAATACGCCATTTCTGCACGCGGTTCAAAAGCAAATTCTAGTGAAAGACATCCCAATGCCAGAATCTGTGCCACCCGCCGTATTCAGCGATGATCTCGTAAATTCCGTCCTGAAACCATGTGGATCGGATTGTTTTTTACTCGAAAAAGTATTACTTTCTGTATGTCCTTCTCTACCTTCGTTTTTTGTATTCTATAAGACCTTGATTAAAGGTCTCTCCTTGGAGCGACCAGGATGTTGAAACTTTAACCACTGTTTTGTCGCTTTCGCCTGACCTTTCCCCATGCAACCTTGCTGTCATTTGCCGAAAACCTTGCTTCGAGGTATGATATCTTTTGTCAAGCCATCAAATGATCCTTGAACATTACTAGGTGTTTAAACATCGAAAACGTTTGATCCCTGATTCAACAATCGGTAAGGCAACCAACCTTGATGAAAAGAAACGACCTGGTCGGAAGGCAAAATTGAGATTTAACGGTAAGGGGTTCATGAGATACTTCAGCTCAACTGTAACATATCTATAGATCATGAACCAACAATCTTTACACCGTAGGTACAAGCTACTGATTGGGAAATCTCGCATTCAATCTTTAGCTTCCCAGGAATTGGCCTTGCTCGCATCCCGGACCGTGTGATGCAAGATATGACTGTGAGTGTTTTAAAAACAGTGCGCATTGCGTAAGAAGCTGTCGCTGTGACCGGGATTGTAAGTGAACTATCCACAAGCATCCTTGATAACCTTTGATCTAAGATTTTTTAGGTATTCGACGGTGGCCTGGCTGCACTTGCTCAAGAAGTAAGTACGGGAGAACCTGTGGGACTCTGCAGTGCCCATGTTACCGCGCACGCAGAGAATGCGACCCAGAAGTCTGCGCTAAGTGTGAAGCAAGGTTTGTAGTCTGTTTCTTATATGAGATGCGGCACTTCTAACTCGTGCCTATTCGTCTGTGTTGAAGAGGTGAGACCTCCGAAACATGTCGCCTTTACCCTTTTTTCATGGCTGTGTTGTTCGGATGGAAGATTTTGAGAGTGACACCTGCAAAAACGTTTCCATACAACGTGGAGATCGCAAAGTGTGTGCCCATTCTTAACGTTTCAATGAAAGACTGATCCTATGTGGCATCCAACTCTAGCGGACGCAAGTCCGGCAGAGCAAGTGGGGCCTAGGCCTGTATACTGATGAGGAAATCAAGGAAGATGACTTGATTCTTGGTCTGATATTTTCTTTCACCCCTCACGCATGCTGTAATTCACTTCCCGAACAGAGTACACAGGCGAAATTGTTTTTGAAACGACGACACTTTGTCGAGAGTGAGTATTGACCTTACTTCTGAGCGATTTTTTTGAAGGCTTACAGAATGCAAGGCTCGTTTCACAGCATCGCCAACGAAGCTACCTCTTCACTCTTAACGCGACTTGTACGATTGATAGTACCAAAGTCGGAAACGAATCTCGATTTATTAATCATGATACCAAGGCCAATTGTCATGCGCAAAGTACGTCATGGTTCAAATTGCTCATTGATCCCCTCTTAATTCGAATATAGTCAGATTAGTGAACGGTGAACATCGAATTGGTATTTTTGCCCGTGAGTGTCCATGACACCTTATGCTTTTACATCATCATCGTGCCGTATTCCTACATTTCTTCCAACTTCCCTCTTTCTTTGAAACTGGTACAATGCTGACGTTATACCACGTTTCGATTTTTAGGCCGCTATATACCGCCTGGAATCGAACTTGCTCTTAATTACGGTGACTGGTTCTTCAAAGAAAAAGACGATGCAGATATGGAAGATACCAGCCGTATACAAAATCCAGATTCCTCCTTAGATCAGGTTTTGTATAACCTTGACCAACATTCCTCGGATGAAACGTATTCTAGTAGTGATTCGGGAACAACTGCCGATTTCTGAGACCTGGAGTCCCTTACGGATAAACGTTATAATTAACGAGACTCTACCTCGTCTTCTGCAATTGGTCTGTTCTACGTGACGATGCATCATCTGTGGAACACTTATTGCTGAATTATTCGGTCATTTGCGACACGCGAACAAGGTCAACAGGAGGCATTCGTCGCTAGCTTTGCTTTGTACAGAAAGCAATTGTGCCGGTTTCCTTCCTTCCTGGCCCTTGAGTCATATGGATATGTGGCGTAATTTATTTTTGTACCACCTGTCAGTTACCTACTATAGAAGATGATGTGTGGTGTAGACTGGCAAATACCATGCGGTGTAGCGTGCATGTGAAAGACATCCAAGGACACTTCAGTGCCTACGATGTTTAGTATTCCTTTTTTTTTGTCTTTTTTTGGTGGTTCTATCGTACACTATACGGGTCTACATAAGTTAGCCTCTATTTTTTAGAGGAAGTGGGAAACATCGTTGTTTCCATTTTCGTGTATGTTGGGGTAGGAGTGTAGTCGTGGTCCACCCCAGGGAAATGTTGTCTACGCACTCTGTGTGCGACTCTGGCGTCCTACCTAGGTTCTTATCTATCTCGACCCGGTGGTCCTTCGATGCTCAAGCCTGCAAGCCAGTCTCCACGCGCTGCTTAGGTGCACTACTCCTATGTGTTCTTTACCAGTTCGCTTATGGATTGTCCTCTGCCATTTCCTGTCTTATGCGAGACAGTCCAGTTTCAGTCCACTAATTGAAGGACCAAAACTGATTTAAGAAAGTGATACTTTATTTTGCTGGCCTTCGACTTATCTAATAATACTACTTTTACAGATAGTAAAGTACGTGGAGTTTGTATCATCATGCTTTCTTTCAAGCTCGTTGAATCCGCGATTTACTGGTTAAGGTATGGTATAGGAAGTGTTCAAATACTGATAGATCTATAATGATGATTGGAACAGAATAATGAAGTTGAAGCAAGGAATGAATCCGGTGATAGTAACTACCCATTAAATAGACTGCTGTCGTTTACAAAACGTAATTGCGAATCAGGCAGTTTGTCCGAGCACTCAATAGAATCGAGCCTGACGAAAAAAAAAGGCCGGAAATAAGGATGAATGAAATGCATGAGTAACAAGCTTCAAGCGGATGAATCTTTTCAGCAGCTATAATCCAAGTCCATTAGGCATCGAATAATTCAGCTCAAGATTTTCTTCTATCTGTGGATACTATGGGTCACCTTGTAGTGGTGGTGGTGGCGATGCGGATGATGGTGATGGTGATGGTGACGATGATGGTGGTGACGATGACGATGACGATGGTGGTGGTGGTGGTAGTGATGATGATGATGATGACGGTGGTGGTGGTGGCGATGATGATGATGACGACGGTGGTGGTGGTGATGGTGGTGGTGATGATGATGCTGAAGTGATTGTTGTAGCGGTAGAAGCAACTTCAGTAGAGGAAGAAGAGATAGGAGATGGCGCAATTTGTTGGATAGGATCTACGGGATCAGGTAGAGTGGGGACAAGAGGGGGGAGAGGCAGAGATGCAATTTCCAGTGCGTAAGTAAAATCTTGGCGTCGCTCAGGAGACAGAGCACACACGAGTCTGATTACGTGTGCTACGATTTGAGCTTCAGGAACGTCTGGAGCAATGGCAAGCTCATAATCAGGCGCGAGCTCGATGAGTCTGGAGGATTTACTGGTAGCAAGAGTTTCCAATAATGCCTTGCGGCAGTCCCAGGAAAGATAAGCCAGGCTTTTCAGAGCGTGTAACTTGATGAAGTCCTGTTTAGCTTGTTCTGCTTTCCGGAAGCCATCAATCATTTTCATTGTTGAAATCACGACACCGCCAGTAGCGAGAATTGCTATCACAATGTGCAAGGCGTCACGGATGATGTTATTGGCAAGCGGGTCTTCGAACGTAATGTATTCACCAAGGCCTTTAGTATGAGGATATGCATCCCGTTGTTCATGATTGCCAAACCTGGTTTCCGATCTAGGCGCAGGGGTTTCAGAGAAGTAGACCGTTACAACGAAAGGTTCTTTTTCCATTTCATAAGATGGAGGCGTGGGAGTGAAGCTAATGGAGCTTCTAGGCAAGGAATCTTCAGCTGGTTCGAACGGACGTAGCGGCGGGTGAGGCAATCCAGAAACCAAGGACGACAGCTCAAGAGACGGGAAAACAGTATCAAGTGATTTGAGAACGTCTCCGAATTTGTGGAACTGCGGGACACTAGCACGAGAACGGAAGGCAATGTGCATACCGGCATCGACAAGCGCCATCGTTTCGGCAGTGTCAATAGTCACGTCCAGGTCTAAGTAAGTCACAACAGCCCTCAGTCCAAGCGAAATAAGAGCAGACGCGTCCAGATGTGCAAGCATGTATTTGACTCCCCATCTGAAGTCGGTAAGGCTCGGCAGTTGTGTTGGCAGCTGGAGATCAAGAGCGTTTATATTTACGGCGCTAGGTGAGGCGGGAAGTTGAGGGAAAGACCCTTGCATATAGGTGATTGCAGCGACATCGGAAGTAACCTGCTGCCATGCATCCGTGTCGAGTAGCTGAAGTTCGTAACCAGGAGTGAGGGAACGGACTGCCGCGCGAAAGACGATATTTCCAATAGTGCCATAGTCAAGGGTTAAGAGATATTCTCCTACTTGGCGAGCAGTAGTCTTAAGGAAAGCCATCGTGATTTCGCGGGCATTGGCGTAATTGGCGGCGAAGGAGAGGCGGTCGCTATATAGGCGTTTTCTAAAGACCGGGCTATCGAAATCGACAGCCACGTGTCTTTCAAGGTCTCCATATGCAGCGCGGGTAGAGAAACAGGTTACCGTGCGGTATTGCACCATGGAAGTGGTTGGGGATGGAGCTGCTGTCGTGGTGGCCGATGCAGCATGAGTTACCAGGTCCAGGGTTGGGACGCTGGACGCCAAAGCGGCAGCAGAGAAGTAAAGGAATATCACACAGACGAGTAATTTCATTTCTCGTAATGGCGAGATGCTTTGGTATACGTAGCAGACAAAGAGAAGTATGTCATTTGTTGTAATTACTTGCGCCATTGTTATAAACACGGTCATGTGATATTGAAACTCCGCCGTGGCGCAAACTAACAAACGGAGAAATGGTCGTCATTGCAGTCTATGGATCTATTGAATCGTGTATGGTTTACCTAATGAGCCCAGTCAGATAATGAGTAATAACAACAAGGAAGTCCACAGTAAGATATATCGCGGACAAGTGTATATGCACGTACGCAGAAAATGAAAGAGAATTTACCAGTCCATCCAAATGCTATCAGTGCCTTCCAAAGAAGTTTACGATCGGCCAACCATGAAACGATATGTCGAATAACCACCAATCATTGCAAATGCGGCCAAAAAAGCCACGATAGATACAAACCACGCATAGCCCTGCTTTTTTTTCATCTTCCGTCGACAATACTCTTCGTAAAGGTAAGCACACACCTCTATGTCTTGTCCTGGTACATGTACATTCATTCCCCACAAACCAGTGACCAAGTTCATAGGAATCAACACCGTACCGAGTGCAGTGAGTTTCGAAAGGACGTCATTAATCTGGTTGTTTGCTTCCGTCATCTCGATCGAAATCTGAGCGAGGTAGTTAGAATGCGACCGCGAAAGAATTTTTTCATAGTGATTTAAATTCTGAGTCATGGTAATCAGATGGTCCTGCATGCATATAATGAGCATTATTCAAGTGCTTGTAGAAGTCGCAGGCTTACTTGGATATCCGAAAGGTAGAGACCCTGTTGCAAAGATAAAGAGGTTAAGAGCGAAATTATTCAGAAGTGCGTTGACGACTTACAATATCGGAAGTTGGAGCTACCCTCCAGTTCTCGTTGCATCTCTTTGCCAACCCTTTCACAACGTCGGCCTTATTTCCCATCAGCCGCAACAAACCCATGACCTTCTTCCGGCATGTACCAATCCTCCTCAACATGTCGCTTTGCTCGGCCTCCTTGAGAATGAGCACAAGCTCGTCAATGGAGTCGACTTCGTATTCGATATTTTGAATGAGTGGACCAAAAGCATCGGTAATGTCATCAATTAAGGCGTAAGAAATCCAGTCAGATGTAACAGCGATGTAGTCCTTCAATTGTTTGATGCGTCTTCGGACATTTTGTGGATGAGGCGTCGGTCTAAAATGGAACTGGACGGAAACTGATGAGTATGTTGAATTGTCGGTAAAATTACGCACAGAAAGGATACCCTCGCGGAACACGATGATGTACATGTTCAAAGGCTCGAGATATGTAGGGCTATACTGGTCTTGGTCGAAGCTGCGGAAACACACGAGGTAGTAATTACGGAAGAGCTCAATTTTTTCACGCGTTTCCTCCATTTGAATGTCTTCTGTCGTCAGGGGATGGATAGAAAATACCTAAAGAAAACTCGTCAGAACTTTGGAGGAAAGATATAGGATACTAGACGCACCTTACTAAGCATTTTCATTTCCTCATCTGTGGGCGACAAAACATCCAACCACCATGTCCGGTCATCTGAATCTCCCGCAGTTCCATTATTTCCCACGGGACCTGGCCTCATCGTCGACTTTTGGTCGGAGGCAATTTTTCGATTTCCACTATTGCCGCTCGGCCCGTTGAAGTATCCCTCACGGAATGGGGGAGGCGCATGTTCCTGTCCTGTACTACCCTCTGGATGTATTCCAACAAACAATTGTTCGAAAGTTTGACCTTCTGCGGGAAGTTCGCTAAGGCTACGCGCATGAATAGTAGCAGCAAGAGCATTGGAATAGAACGAGAATCGGTAAGGCCGATCATGACCCGTATTGAGTATGCCAGAAAGCATGGGTGGCTGCGTACCTGCCTCGTTGCTAGAAGCGTTGTGTCGACCGAAACCACCTGAGAAACGAGAAGCTAGGGAGAGGCCACCAAGACCACCTATGGACGGTGTTCCACCGGAGAACGGATCATGAGGGTTCTCAAACAGTGCCATTTTACCTCCGATGCCTTTACGTTGAGTACGCGGATGCGGATGGGAGTGACTGAGTTTACGCTGTCGCCCGGGGCTTGGGCTGGGTCTTGACAGATCTTCTCCATTGGTTTCGGGTGATTGGATTGGTGAAAAGAGCTGGCCAGAAGGTTTAGAAGGGCCTGCTTCTCCTGGATCTCGTTCCGTAGGTGGAAAGCGTCTAGGAGTTGTATCTAAAGTAAACTTTGTGGTCGGTGAAGCACCAATACCAAGAGTTGCTTTTTCAACAGCAGCAAACTCCTCCATAAGAGTAAAGTCGAACTCGGAGCGAGACATATTAGCTTGGTAAGTGGGAAGACCATAGAGGGATTCTGCGTTTGTGTCATGAGCGGCATGATTCAAGGGCGGCGCATGTGCTAATAGAGAGGCATCATGCATCGTGTTGAGGTGCAACTTGAGATCAAGACGTGAAGAATTGGGACTGATTCCAGCAGCTTCATCTTCAGGATCAGACTGAACAGCGGTGTCAGTGAAGTGGATAGCGGATTCCCCCTCTTCACGACGCTGAGCATGTTCAGGAAGGGATGATATCTCCGGAGAACCGGCGACTGTTTCTCTACGGGCACGGGAAAGTTGCATGGCCATGTCAACATCCATTGTGCGTTGGCGCTCGCGAGCCTCGGGGTCGAAGGACCTAGCCATGATGGGGGAATGACGGAGACGGGCGGTCAGGTCACTGGCATCGCTGCTGGTGGAGCGGCGACGGCGGACAGATGGTGTAGGGATAGGCTCAGTAAGAGCTTGTATGGAGTCCGGCGACGACGAGAGAGTCAGGTTCGTCGTCGATGAAGACGACGGCACTGACTCCTGAGGGCCGCTCATGGTGCAACAGGGCAAAAAAGGTTACAAGCACGGATAGTTGAGAAAGAAGGGGAAGCGTACTGCTATCTATATCCATTAGTCTGCGGAATTAAGGCCCCTGTTGTCTAATGGTTATGACGTCAGACTTCTACAATGGGTTCATCTGGAGGTTGCGGGTTCGAGTCCCGCCAGGGGTTCTGAATTTCCATACTGCAAATATATTTTTGTCAGGATTTACTTAGACTAGCCAATAATTTATTTGATGAAAACATTGTCAAAATTTTTCCATTTTATCAGCATCAAATGTCCATGGATAGCCCTGTAATTATATTTAGCAAGTTCTCAGTATTACTTAACACAGTAATATAATCACAGATATGACTATAGAAGGTGATCACTTCAAGTTAGAACTGCAAAGTCAGGGCTGGAAAAAGAGGTGTGACAACAACATTTTAATCTCTTAGAGGATATGCCTTTGCACTGAACTGTCAAACTCTTTTAGGCCACAACCTCTGCTCTCTAAT
Organism: Termitomyces eurrhizus; assembly: GCA_003316525.1. Taxonomy (NCBI): domain Eukaryota; kingdom Fungi; phylum Basidiomycota; class Agaricomycetes; order Agaricales; family Lyophyllaceae; genus Termitomyces; species Termitomyces eurrhizus. The sequence goes on from QFEW01001783.1 coordinate 10,481, forward strand.
GATTTGTTCCATTTCTTTAAATCATTTCAACATCATTGAATGGATATCATCAAAATAAAAGCTCTGAACTTATTCATTTAGTAGTATTGTGTTGTGTCTTCAAGCCTCATCCTTCCTACATGTCCACATCTATTTGAAATATTTTGTCAACTTCTTTGCAGAAAATGCATTATTAATTCATTTTATATGGCTTGATGCATTGTCAAATAGAAATAACCTGTTGCAAAGCTGCCATACTTCTTTATAAAGATGCCAATGGTTTTATTTCAACCATGCTAGATTAACTCATTGTATGTAAGATAACTATCTAAATTTTGCTACTAGTTCTAAAAACTATTTTTGCCTCTGACTGTCTTAAAAGTAAATTATGGTTTAAATTTCACAATATGTAAATTTCGCATATAGTTAAAACCTTGACATGGTAATTAATCCTTCGCCTCAGGTGTAGAACTTGTTATTAGTTTTTTTGGCGTGTTTCCCTGTCACGTGCATTAGAAAACCTATCACGTGGAAAGGACTTAGCATATTTGAAGCCGCAAAAAAGCCAAATAGACAGCGTATTTGAGGCCATTCAAAGACCAAATTTTGGACAGACTTTTAGGGGAGATGAGTGCTGAGCGCTGAGTCCCAGGGCTTAATTGGAATTCGGTGGCTATTTTGTGACACTAATGTAATTCCATTTACACAAGACTACTGCGGCTAAAGTGACCTGCGAGTTTATCCCATAAGGAAATCGGGGCCCGACAAGGCCCTGGAAGGCCCTGGTCTATGATCCGCTGCAGTTTAAGCCTCTTCCTTTGTAATTCAGTGAGCGATTTTTTGGAGACGGACCTTAGTCATGCGCGAATTTCTGGATGGTCGAATGAGTAATCAAATCATGATCTGAATCATGCGCGAATTTCTGGACAATGAGCGATTTATTGGACCATCATTGGAGGTAAATATTCATAAATAGACTTGAAGGAATATAAAGGAGGACCAGAGTTCCAAGGAGACCCATCAATAACCACTCTCAGTTACTACCACCTATCGAAAGTTACTAAACTATACAATGTTCATTGCAAGTCCTCTTCCTTTCTTCATAGAGACCGTCCTAACCAATCCCTCGACCATGGCAGGTCACCTCAGCTCCTATTGACCAAGCTAACTGCGGTATCGAGTCTTGCAAGTGCGGTGCAGGGTACGTCTATTCCATCCCATGATCTATTCTTCATGATAATTACTCTTCATTAGTTGCACTTGCAAACCCGAGGAATGCAAGTGCTGAGTTAATCCACACTTGAATCTTCGCAACGACTTGGATTCTATGTTTTCCCAGTACCGCTCTTAAGAATGCCATTTGTTACTCTTTACATACATAAACCCCAAGAAAGCAGAATAAAGACATTGTGACCTTTTGAATCAGCTTTATTCGGGGACCTATATTCCGAGAGCGTGTCTAAATGCCGTGTAATCTGGTCAGATGGAATCTGAGAATATTCAAATTAGAAGAATGTAGAATAATACACTGAAGGTATATATGTAAGTAAAACAACGGTATAAAATAGTTATCGGGAATAATGTTCAACACTAAATTTCTAGGTTGTGAAATTCCTCATTTTCGTGCTCGCAACTGCGCTCTCAAGACTTCATTTTCCTTCTGCATTGTATTGAGTTCATCAAGCAGTGCAATCCTCTGCGACTGCTCTGACGTGCGCATGGCGTTAACTTCGTCCTTCGCCGTTTGAAGCGCCGCCCGAGCCTCTGACAACTGCGCTTCAAGCTGTTTACGCACTTTCTCGGGCCCAGACGCTGCCTCCTCTGCAAGCGTGAGAGTTCGGGCACTCAGGGTGTTATTGGCTTCCGTTAACTGCGCACAGGTCTGTGCTCGTTCAGCAGCAAGTCTTTCCACTTCCCGCTTCTCTTCCTCAGCACGCTCAAGAGAGTTCTGAAGCTGATACATTTCCTCAATCCTATATCCAAGATTGATTGATAGTCAACAAAATGAGTCGGCAAGCTAAACAGCACATGGAACTCACATTGCAGCCTGCTTAGAGGCCAACATCATATTCCTCTCTTCCAGCGTCCGAACCTGCTTCTGGTAAGTTTCCAACGCAACAGTACCCTCCTGTGCCAACTTCTGCGCACGCTCCGCATTCTTTTTGAGCAAATCATGCGCCTGGGCAAACCTCAAGAGCCGCTCAATCAGTGCGCGATCATCCTGAACAAGTGCCTGTACGCGTGCCGCAAACGCCTCAATTGAAAATTCACCATTGCTGGCAGACGGCGACATCGGTCGTCGCATGGAGTCATATAAGGACTTGAGCGAGCGTACATCCAGCTCTGAAAGTGAAGACACAATTTTGGATGAACCAGGGCTTTGCGTGGGCGAAGTCGTTCGATACCTCGGTTGGTTATTAAACTTCGCCGCGCGCGCTTCGGGTGAAGGAAGAATATTCCAAAGTGGCATGAGAACTTGCATGATGTGTCCGACGTCGTCTGAAGGTACGAAAGATGACTGTGAACTACTTGTATCCCTGACGTTTGATCGCTCAGCTGTTGTGCGAGGCCCTTGTCTAGC
>QFEW01001792.1:11807-27580 GCA_003316525.1 Termitomyces eurrhizus
TACAGTATGTTTGTGCTCCGCTGCTCACCACCCCTCCCCTCACCTGCCCCCAGACACGGAAATGTTTGACGAGGCGCTCGATAGAAGGATATGGTCGCTTGCTAATACAAGGTTGCAGTGGCAGAAGAGGATTGCGGAAACAAGACGAACCCTGCCCAAGGAGTTTGAGGAGACCATTGTTGATCTCTTAAATCAACAGCGTGTCGTCGATGTCGAAGCGACGGCGACACTTCACACAGAAGTAATTGAGGACACCGAACCGGACGATTTCGACGGTATGCAGAATGATCTCAACCTCCTTCACCATTTTCATTTCCACTTGTCAGAAATATCACCCCGCCACTCTCACGTTGAGGAGGGGTTCCGGAAGACTGTGGCCTTGGGCAAGGAGTTAGACCAGGCATGTCCGTCTCTATTCAACTGCCATTCCTTCTAATCTTTGCTACAAAGACAACTGTCAGTCAAGAAAAACGCGCAGAGCGAGCCCGTGCTGCTGTAGACGAGGTGAAAGGGCTTCAACCATGAACCTGTAGGCTGCAAATGAAGCTCAATTACTTGTATCTTTACTGTGTCAGTGAGAAAAATAAAAAAAAATGTCATGAAAAAGCTATGATCCTCTAAAACTACCACGTCCACCGCCACGTCCACCGCCGCCACGACCTCCACTGAATCCTCCGCCCCTGGGCCCTCCTCGGCCCCTGTCTCCGAACCCGCCTCGAGAACCACCCCGTCCCCCGCGGGCCCCTCCACCGCGTTGAAACCCTCTTGCCCCTCCTGCGCCACGCCCACCCCGTCCACCTGCTGCGCCACGACCCCCACGTCCACGTTCTAAACGAGGAAAAAGGTCAACGATGAAAGAGTAGTACCAGTAAAACGAAATACTGACTTGTAACACCTAAGGTGAAAGCAAGTTGTCAGAACCAACACTTGTAAGTATGTTGACCACATACCTCCCACTACTTTTGGCTTGGGCAGGAATCTGTCTATCGGCAGAAGTTTGTCTCCACCAATGTAGACCTTGTCTCCCTTTTTGAAACTACTGGCAACCATTCCCTCGCCCATCTTGACTGAAAAGTAGACTTCGTTGATGGGACCGAGAATCTCATCGACTTTCCCAATCACAGATTTATTTTGAAGATAGATGGGCGCATTGAAATAGGGCACTTTGTCGGCAAGGGAAGACGCGCAGAACATTTCATCCTCTACGGCATGCACGAAAGATCCGAGTTCTGTATGATTAAAAATGAGTGAAAGCCTCAAGGCCCGAGGAGGAGAACAAACCCAATACCTGGTCAGGAGGGCCGGCGTCGCGCTGCTGGAAGCCTCCACGACCACCTCCACGACCACCTCCGCGACCGGTGAAGCCTCGACCTCGACTCATTATGAAGCCAGGACGCAAGTATTTTTCGCTTTGTTGTTGTTTTTCCGTCTCGTGAAACTCGCCGCATCGGCCCGCTCGCGTCTTGACCACAATGAGCCTCTTTTTCGACGACCACTCTCCTTCTCGCGTCTCCGTATCCTTTGCAGCTTCATTGCTCTCTCCCACAGTATCTCTTGCAGGAACATACTGGCAAGCGGCGTGGCAGTCGCCCACACCGCTCTGTGTGCAGTCGTCCGTCCAAAAAGGTAACATACGCGCATTGATATGCTGGGCACAACGCGACGACACTGTGAGTCGCCAAAAAACGTGTCGCAGCTCAGCTGTGTGTCATATCCCAGCAGGTTGATGGTCTTGACGTTCCTCTCGAGTGGAAGAAACGATATCCTCATGTATTTCGGAACTCTGGCAGCCCCGTAGTCTCTATCTCTCCGACGGAACTCGTCTTGCTCACAGAGGTCGTCGTGATGGCTTTGTCTAAACACGCGTATCAAATCGTCTGCGAGCAAGACTCCATCCTGGAGGAATGGTTCTGCAGGCAGTACACCGTCTTGCGGCAAGGAGACGTTCACACTCTGAACCACCTTCCATGCAATGGAAATGGCAACTCCTCTTCATCAATAACATACTCCTATCGTCTGGGACTGGCCGAGCCCGTTTTACAGGGTTATGCCCGCAAAGGAACCACAAGATTTATCGTCGTTCTCTCTGACGAAGGTGATCTAAGCTCTGCATCGGGTGAAACAGAGACCGTTGAAGGTGATAACGAAGTCATCGAAATTGACGAGGCGTTTCTCGCCAAATCAGCAGTGCCTCCCGTATTCGATTCGAATGGAACTGCAAAAGAGATTGCCAATATTGTGAATGTCCTTTCGCAGGAAACAGGGATTTCATTTTCGACTATGTCTTTGTCGCGCCCAGTCGACCTTTCTTCTGACAATTGTACTCTTTATGCCCGCACCGTGGATCTCAGTAGAATCGGGATCCAGAATGGCGATTGGGTGAGTAACTCGCAATGCCGGTAGCATGTCGATTGATAAGAAACCTGGTAGGCTTTGGTACGACCCCCCTCTACTACCTCCAAGCGTAGACTTGTCAAAATAATAGCAGATGATGAACTTGTGCCAACAGTGTAAGCGAAATTACGACCTGATTGGGATTTTTTGCGATATCATATTTCTTGTAGAGGCACAGTAGCAGGCTCTCCTGTCCTTCTTCGCAACTTATTTCCTGAAAACGCAACGCATCGTGACGTCTTATGTATCTGCTCCAGCCCTTTTGGTTCTCGCCAACCAGCAGTTCCCAATGCCCAATCGCTCACAATCGCTAGGGTGGCGTCCCCTGTATCAACCAGCAGAAAATATCAATCATCGTTCCTGAAAGCTTTAAAGACTTATTTTGATTCTGTCAAGCGTCTTGTAAAGCAAGGAGATATAATTGCTGTTCCTATCGATACGGGAGATTGTGTACAAGAAACCGAGAGTCAAGAAGTAGTACTTGATGACAGACCGAAGTGAGCAAGCTATTCCATCCATTAATGTAAAGACATTCAATCAAAGATACGACTCTAGACTTTCAGCCTTCCCTTCACGATCAAACGAGATTGTATTCTTTTGTGTTACCAATATTGAATACACTGTAGTCAAGCATGCTTATCATGATGTTTGTAACGGTTCGACAGTTGGGGAACTGGGATACTGGGTGGATTCATCTATAACCAGAATAGTGCAATCTGGTGTCGAGCATTCATGGATTCCCAGCGTTGGCACATACTTCGAGACAGGTGAATATTGATCTTGTTCAAGATCTTAAAAGTTAACTTCTGGAGAAGATCCGTCAAGCAGGGGTACTTTGTATTCCACGTTATCTCGCCAAAACTCTTCCCATCTGCTTGGGCCAGGCAGCCCTTACGATATCCTTTTACAGTTCATGTCTGCGACTTCCGTTCAACAAGCAATGGATTACAGACTGGACATGTCGATACTATTGAAAGGTGCACGTGGAACTGGCAAGTTCACCATAGCATCGTGGGTTGCTGAGCGACTTGGAATGCATCTACTTGAGGCAAGTGTTGTATCCTTCCCCTTTGATATATTAATCTCGATAATCAGATTAACTGCTACGATGTCATCGGTGAGTCGGACACGAAGACTGAAGGAACTTTACGTGCCCGATTCGACAAGGCTAAGACTTGTTCCCCTTGTGTTCTTCTGCTGCGACATCTAGAAGCTCTTAGTCAAACAACGCAGGCTCTTGAACCGGGAAAAGGTAATTTGTTAGGTATCGGTATAATATCATCTTTCTAAACATTCGTACAGAACCTGCCATCACTAACGCATTAAAAGAATGTATTGCAGATGCACAAGAAGATTGGAAAATTACAGGATACCCTGTTGTAATATTAGGAACAACAAGTCAACCCAGTCGGATACCTTCTACTATTATATCGGCTTTCAAACAAGAGATTTCATTCGAGGTTTTACTCTTCCTCTACGTTCTACTTTTCAAGTAGTAATGCTATCCACAGGCACCGGGGGAAAAAGAACGATTAGAGATACTTGAATCTTCGCTGATCAACGACGTTCTGACAACGGACGTGTCGTTATCCAATCTAGCCACCCAGACCGCAGCACTTGTCGCTTCGGACCTTGTTGATCTTGTTAGTCGAGCCCGGTTCGCCTCGGTAGATAGGGTCGTTCGTTCGTGAGTCTCAATTTGGGATGCTCTTTCCATTTCCGTTTCGTCAATAATTTCTAACTTTCCAAGTGGGGCACATCCGGCTCATTTTGCACAAGCTGGAATTGCACTAACTATGGCAGATTTTGAAGTCGCCATTGGTAAATCAAGAGCGTCTTACTCAGAAAGTATCGGAGCCCCCAAAATTCCCAACGTGACTTGGGATGACGTCGGTGGCCTAGCTCATGTCAAGACCGACATTCTAGATACAATCCAACTTCCACTCGAGCATCCCGAATTGTTCTCCGACGGCCTCAAAAAAAGATCCGGTGAGGGGTGAGAGATCCATGTTCTCGTTGTTACCTTACTTGGGCGACAGGTATTCTTCTTTATGGCCCCCCGGGTACTGGAAAAACCTTGCTTGCCAAAGCAGTGGCCACCTCTTGTTCTCTCAACTTTTTCTCCGTCAAAGGTCCGGAATTATTGAACATGTATATTGGAGAATCAGAAGCGAATGTACGACGAGTGTTCCAGCGCGCTAGGGATGCTAAACCTTGTGTCATCTTCTTTGATGAGCTGGATTCCGTTGCACCTAAACGAGGAAACCAAGGTGATTCTGGAGGCGTCATGGACCGGATTGTCAGTCAGTTATTGGCAGAACTGGATGGCATGTCCACAAGCAAGGGCGGCGCTGATGTATTCGTGATTGGTGCAACAAACAGACCGGATTTACTGGACCCGGCACTGCTCAGACCCGGCAGGTAGCTTAATTCTATCCCAACTTCTATCAGTCCTTAGTTTGTCATCCTATTGCAGATTCGATCGGATGCTTTACCTTGGCGTCAGCGAAACCCATGAATCCCAAAGAAACATATTGGAAGCGCTAACCAGGAAATTTAAATTAGCGCCCGATTTGGACCTCAATGAAGTGGCAGAGCAGTGCCCCTTCAATTACACGGGAGCAGACTTTTACGCACTCTGCTCTGATGCTATGCTAAATGCGATGTCTCGCAAAGCTAAGACCGTCGATAATAAAATAGGTACTTCCTTGACCTGCGGCCTTGGTGTATTCTCTAAACATGTCTTCGTATAGCTCAGCTCAACGTCGCTCCTGGACTCCGTGATTACCCTTTACCATTGACGCCCCAATATTTCCTAGCTGAGATGGCATCAGAAGACGATATCAACGTCCTTGTATCAAAAGTGGATTTCGACCGAGCTCTAAAAGACCTGATTCCAAGTGTTAGTCAATCTGAGATGGACCAATACGCTAAAATTCAGCACCGATTTACTAAAGAAAAAGAAAAGGTTGAGATATAGAGGACTCATGCTTTATATATATGTATGGTACATAATAATTTACGCTTGTAGTGCCTATGTAGGTTAGAACCACTTGCTTGGAAGGATGCCAAATTTGTTGATAATATCCTTGACTCCACCGACGACATATGTACTTATGTATGCAGATGAACGCAACTTGACAGGAAGACCTGTTACTTCATACCTTTCATAGCGATGATGGTCACAAGCTTGAAGATCCGAATCAAACACATCTCACCTGAATCCAACTTTGCCATCTACCACTGTTTCCAGTTTTATTTTTGGACTCTCAATGTTTCTCGTGTCAACTTCGAGTGTAGACCTACGAACAATGAACACCAAACCGATTAACACGAGGAAGGTCTTCCAACCATTTAGAGTTTCCCGTTGGAATGTACCTGATTACACGCTCAAAAGGTACATGTTCCATATGACTGACAACCACTGAACCATTGTCAGATGAAGTTACCTTAGATCGAGTCCTCTGCGCAACTCCATCACTTTGCAGCCGTAAAGTGCGAATAAATGGTATGTAAAACATACTCAAAGGGCTTGTCGAGAATTCCAGAAAGGGATGTGATTCTGGGTCGGAACTCGTGAATTCGATCGCAGCGAATTCGTGACGATCGCCAGACAATAGTATTACATTTGGAACTGAATGGAATACTTTGAGTAACTCCTGTTTTTCCTCAGGAAACCCAGCCCAGGAATCTGTCTGTGCATCGTGACCCCAAAGGGAGGTGAAAGGCACAGAAGATATCACGAATTTAAAGATGGAGGTTGCGTTTACTCGAGAAAGCCAGTTGTGTAATGATGCTAGCTGAACATCACCCAACATGGTACGTTTTGACGTTCCCACCTTCGTTCTGTATCGACGGGTGTCCAGGACGAAGAACGCAACATCACCATAATGAAACTCATAATAGTATTCTCCAGGAGAGGCCGGGTCGAAATTGGCGTTTGAGTTATATAGTTTGAATGCACCAGAAGCATTCAGGTATGGCGGTGTTGAATCTATACCACTTGCTCCGAAATTGTTGATGAACTATGTGATACCTGTCAATGCATGTACCGAGTTTCAATTGCGAATACCTGCCTCGTGGTCGTCGTAGGCATGAAAAATAGCTGGAAACTCAAATCAGTAGTTTAAATCTGCGTATATATTTAGAAGCCTTACGTAGTCGTTCATAGATCTTGCGAAAGCTATCACTATTATAGTTGCGACGGTAAAGTCGCCGATATGCTTCCTTGTCATCGCCAATATATATAGGCACGTCCGCATAGATGAAGTCCCCAAGGAATAACATGAAATCTGCCTGAGAAGGATATGTTGCTGGCAAAGTTGCATCAGATGGATCAATCGATTGAATAATTGATGGGTAGAGATAATTGGCAAGTAAATCAAAGCCTTTGATAGACCGGCGGTACCAAGGACCTCTGTAAGGAAAATTCGGAGTAACGCAGGATGATACGACAAACTTGAAATGAGTGCCTGTAGAGAGATTAGGATCGGGGAAAGTACGGAAAGTAAGGGGAGATGGAAAGCGATCAAGCATGGTTCGGTTTGAGGTAAATAATCCATCTAAAAATCGGTAAACTCATCCAGCGACGAAGTGCATTCAACAGGTCAGAAGCTCACATTCGTACGAAGTATTAGGCCAAAGGCCTTCAATTTTCACTGTATCGACCCAATCTTGGTCAGACACAAGTGTCAGAAGTGGACCGTTTTTCCAAGGAGTAGGTCCGCGTGTCATTTCTCTATATAAAAGTAAGGGAGGTTGGCTAGTTAAGTTGGCGAGCGGATATCGGACGACAATTTTGACACTGTCAGGGTAAGCGGCGCCAACACGGGTGAAAACGACGTCGGTCGCAGAGTCGAAGTAAGGGGTCACGACATAGTCTGCTGCGGCAATAAGAAGAAGCGTGTTGAGAAGAATGTTGGAAACTCGTAGACGTCGTGAAGTTGTTGGTAAGGACAAGACCAGAGTTCGAAAGGCATTACGACTGGGGACCGGCTGATGTAAAATCAGACAGATGCTATGGTAGATCAAGGTATAGTATCTTTACTTGTTTGGTCTTCTCAGACTCTGTAGCGTTTAGACGGGGAATGAGGAGTATTGACGACAAGACATATGTAGAATACAACACAGGTAGTACCGAGTTTGCGAGACGAGTGGGAATCTAGACATGGCTGAGCTGTGGGAATGAAATGTCGAGTTGACGTAGATACCCACTACGCGAAGGAAGATGTAGATAGCGAGACGGAACATGAAGGAGAGGAGAGTAGGGAGATAAATGAGCATTGACATGATGGAACGAAGCAGACAAGACACAAATGTACAAACATGTTGTCTACATACATACAAAATAGTATGTAATCCATTTTATTCCTGTTTTTTCAGTCCAATGAGATCCTTTGTCGTTCTATTACACCTTCGTCAGCAACAGTACTCAGCCCTACCATTATACTCACTCTACAGGTAACCCCAAGACATCAAAAGCGTCTATACGCGTAGTCTCGTCTCCTCCATGATTTGTATTCACAAAGATCTGGAAAGTGTATGGTATATGGATCTGGACTTGTCCCATGGTTATGACTTACGTGTAAGCTGTTCACCGTCTGGAACCGCACAAACCTCAATCCCACAGGCTTGCCATCTCTCACGTCATCTTTCCCTAGATCGAGTACTTGTGCCACCTCTGGTTCTTCCGCGTCCTCGATGTCAGCAAAACCCAAGTTAGGACGGTTCACTACGACCTTGATCCTGCGCGGGGCCTGATCCAGATTTGATGTATGCAGAACTATCGATCGCACCCTTACAGATTGGTTGAACTGATTATATGGGAATGATCTCTTTCTCCTTCTTTACCACAACACAAAATCTGGTAAACACGTACGGGGATGTTCAGTAGCAGTTGTTCATCAGCATCACTTTCAAGATAACTGTCCGATTTGTTTCTTTCTTTTTGATCAACAATTGATTTCAAAGTATGAGTCGAATCCTCGTTTAGACAGTTCAGTTGAGAAAGATCGAGGAACTCAAGCAGAGATACCTGAGGAGAAGTCAGTGAGCTAGAGATTGACATACGAAGGTATCTACTTCTGGGCCAGTCGTGGTAGACATCAAAGGATTTGTTCTAACGTAAGCAAGTATTGGTGGTAGTGAAGTCGATTAATACTAGCAAATTACACATTCATCCTTCGCTTGTTGGCGTGTGGGACGCTGAACATTCGTCCGTTTGTTACCCATCCGTTTCATCTCTGTTAGGCGATTCATCGCTCTCTTGTTTCCTTGTGCTAAAACATTCCAAGTTTAGTCAGATCTGTCACCTCTGCTCAATGTGAGGACGTACCGGCCGCCCTCATGTACCATCGTTTTGCAAACTCAATATCTTGTTTAATACCAATCCCAACCTCCGCATAATATCCAACAGCATACTCTGCTTTGCTCAGGCCTTTATTAGCGGCTCGTCGAGCCCACAAGTACGCCTCCGAGTCGCTCTGTTTGAGAAACCCTTCACTTCCTGTCAAATACCATCCGCTCAACGCAAGCTCAGCTTCTGGATCTCCCTTCTCTGCCGCTTTCGTATACCAGGCAATTGATCGTCGAGGATCAACAGGGAACGAAAGAGTGCCATATTCGTAGCACTGCCCAAGTTTGAACTGAGATGGTGTGTACCCCAAATGAGCTGCTTGAGTGAAAGAACTCCGCGCATACGCAGGATCGTAAGGCACGAGGGTCGAATTGGGCACCTCATGCAAAAGCGCAAGTTCGTGAAGAGCGTGAGGATTCTCTGCGTCGGCTTGTTCTGCTGCCCGTTTCAGCCAATTGATCGCTTCCCGAGGATTCTTCTGCTCTCCAAGCAGACCATTCAACAATATCATTCCAAGTTTGTACATGGCTGGGGTGTCACCTAGCGATGCTGCCTTCCGATAAAAGGCTGCAGCTCTGGGAGGTTCTCTCCTCGTACCAGCACCTATTTCATTGCATACTGCAACTCGATACGACGCTGCGGCGTGATTCTGTTTAGCTGCCTGCAGATAAAGGTGATAGGCCCTCTCATGATCAACCTGAAGTCCAAGTGCTCCGGTGCCATAACAATTGGCTAGAAAAAACTGTGCTTCATCGTAGGCTTCCCCTTGGGTTGCAAGACGTCGGATCACCTTTAAAGATTCACCGACCAAAATCTCGCTGTATTTTTTCCCGGCACGCTGGTCTTTGGCAGTAGTTCGGATATGTTTCGCGGCGTCAATTAGATATTTAGCGTACAGAAAGTGCGCTTCGGGGTCAGGATCAGCTTTTATTCTTTGACGATACTGGTCAATATATTCTTTAGTAAAAGGTGGTGCCGAGAGATCTACTGCTTTGCTTTTGTTGGTCGATGGATTGACTGAGACTGAGGTTCCATCACGTTGTATTGGTGGTCGCGGTTCAGGATTCGTAAACGGTGTGTTATGTGTAGGATATGAAGTAACGGAAGATGCGTAAGGGGTGTGGCGACCGGAGGACGAGGGAGAAGGTGTTGATTGACTGGATGATATGGACAATTGACTATTCACTAATTGAGCGTGATGAGGATATGTAGGCATGGTTGGCTGGCGCAGGATTCCAGACGAGCCTCCAGGTGGCCCCATTCCAAGAACATTAGAGGCAGCGGCATAAAGGGGATTGTAATCAGAACTAGGCGGTTGCCAAGGCTGCTGAAAGCTTTGATTCTGAGTAAGAAAATCTATACCTTCCGGCGAGCTAAAGCCATTATGCATGTCATCGTAGAATGCGCCTCTGTACTCATTTTCGTGCTGACTGCTGAAACTACCTCCAGAATGGAGGGACGCACCATCACTGACTTCAGCAGGATAGCGATGACCATGGCTTGGAACAGGCAAAGTAGTTGCAGTTCTGGGTTGACGTTGAGAAAGAAATTGTGGATTGTGTAGTGATCGCATGGACATAGATGATCCCACTCGAGGTATCGGTTCGGTAACCTGGGATCCATGACTGGGAAGGCCAACATACAGACCCGAAAAGCCCGTAATAAGAGGATCGGATTGATGATTACTGAGCTCATCAGGGTACTCTGCATACTGAGGAGGAAGTTCTGCGTTCGAATGATCGTTGTGTTGCATGAATGTGATTGCTTGAAAGGATTAGCTCGACAAGACAATGCAGTAGAGGAAGATACATACCAGGTAGTGACGGTATCTCTGAACTATTGTCTGGTCTGGATCCTGCATCTGTTACCTGTGAATCTATTGAGACGCCATGACGGCGAGTGTTTTCACGGAGTGCGGATTGTAATAGTGGCGGTCGAACATCATGACCGGATGGATTTGAAATGGACATGATTATGTGTGCTCGTTGCAGTCGTCTAATTCGAAAAGGGCCGTCGTTAAGGTCGTACTCGTACGCGTAGTGTTGTTAAAGTATGAGTACTGTCATTGACGCCTGTTACTCAACAACACTGATATTTCCCACAGTCAGAAATCACATTTACATAACTCCGAGCGAGTAATACTAATCCCATTTCCACTTTTCAATAACTCGTTCAATACGGTGCCGCTCCAATCCCGTTGCCGTCCGTCGAACTTTGACTAGACTGTGCTGCTGCATCCGCACCTCCGCCGTATCGTCTCCGACCTCCTCTTTGTCGAATTTACTCCAACCTTCCGCCCAGTCTTCACTCTCCGGTCTGCGTCTCTTTTCCGATCTTGTCTCCAGTTCTGCTGAGGTTTCAACCACCTTATCCCAGAGTTTTGGTCGGAAATTCTTGAAGGTTTCATCTGAGTCGTCCAGGGGAGAGGGGGACGTTGGTTGCTTTCGCTTGTTACCATTCGTTTTTGCTTTCCAAGAGCTTTGTGGACCTTCGTCTTCACTTGTTTTCCCTCCTGCCAACCTTATACGCCATCGTAATTCTCTCGCCATCGCAGGCGCATCCTTAACTCTATCAGTGGGAATTTGTTCCCTTGCTTCCTTCTTCGCAGCTTCATTTCCTCTCTCTATTATCCTGACTTGCGAGACAAGGAAGTCGGCCAGTTGAGACATAGATTCAAGTACTCGTTCTGAAAACGAAACGCCGGATGCCGATTTGAGGTCTCGCAGAACTTTGTCTCCTACGTACCAACAAAGCCTTATCTAAGAGTGTGAGTGTCTGGATGCCTGTTGATGGTTGAATGCACACTTTGTGAACATAGGGAACCTGAATTTCTTCGGTACTTGAGTCGCGATTTCAATATTACGAACTCGAAGCTCTGTGATGAGTCAATCTGAGTTCAAAAACAGATAAAGACCTTACGTTTGCCAACATCATAGGAATGGAGAAAATTACCGCCGAACACAAGAGTATCCACGGGTGTATACTAGACATTATGTCAAAAATCGGAATTCGAAATGTTGAAATGAGCCTACGACCGCATGTATCCATCCCGCAGGTATGATCATTGTGTTCCCCTGCTTTAATTCAACCTTGTACACATCATCAACCATATCTCCCAACCAAGAATGATTCTGCAATTCGGTGCCTGACCATTTCTCGTATGCTTTCAGGTTTTCAAGCGTCGGTCGAATAAAATAAAAGACCTGAAGGTACCCGTGAATCCACAATGAGGAGCTATATGGAGTAAGATACAAACCTTGGTCCCTCGTAGTATATGGTAGTACACAGATGATCCAGCGAAATCAATGTGCCAATCCTTGGGAACAATGAGATAATGTAGAATCGTCAAGTAATTCACAAACTGTCCACGCATATGCAACACCCATCAAGCAGTATAGCTGGACCTTAGGATAAGTGTGACCCTTGCCTTTTCGCGTGCTTGGCCAATAATTCTCTACCCAATCTAAATCACGTACGAGCCGCGGTGGAAGAATCTTGTCCGCAAGTCTCGTGCCTGAGATTTCCAAGGAAATGACGTTGCAAATCTTTTCACGAACTTCAGGATCCAGATTAAAATAGTCATTCCACTTTCCCAGTGTCCATCCAGGAGAAGCTGATTGTGATGCGACATCTCTCGGACTGTTAAATCAAATAATGTCATAAAAGTTGACTGGTCATACCTATAACTTCCACTGGGGTGTCCTTCCCGACAAGCTCCACAATATCATCTACTGTGAAATCGCTTGAAGGCATTGTCATACCCAAACCATCTGGGTGCTCGATGATGATCGGTTCAGTCATAGCAGCCTGATCTTCCTCCAGCCATTCAAGTCGAACTTCAGACCCCGCAAGCCTTTTGAACGGGTCCTCCTTGAAGGTCTTGTGTTCTAAGAGCCTTGACCACCGGCGCGGATCCGACGCAAAACCAGAATTTAGATTTGCATAGTCACGTTGGGTACGTTTTCTGATTGATTTCCGTGCAGGTGCTTTGAATGTGATAGACAGGTTAGGGTTAGCCTCTAAGCAGGCTGAGCAATACCTTTGAAATGTTTTAGTCGGCAGAGAATAAAGTAGAACGACGGACCATTTATCAACAACATCTAAGTCACCACCGCTACCTGCACATCTCCAATGATACCAAGTCATGCAAACATCACACCGAACCCACTGTTCCTTACTAAAAGGATTGCTTGCATGAGCAGATCCAATTGGACATGCTGGACAGTTCTCATCGTTGTGTTCAACGGTTTCAGTGGTTGGAGGAGATGAATTACTGGATAGCGGGGACATTCTGGGTGATTGCTGTACATCATTGCGTGTTGACCGTCGGCTACTACGAGCCATAGCTAGTAAGGTAAGCAGAGGTTGTGTCCACTCTCATTGGCCTGATATATTCAGGCGGAGTTTATAAACGAGATGAAAGTGCTTCTGAATGTCTTTAGACTGATCAAGTGTTTTTAATAGTAATTTGCGCCAATCAGACCGCAAGCGGCCCCTTTTTTTTCGACAGTCTCCAGTAAGCAAATATATTCTCCATGCCATAACCAAAGGGGGCTATGTCCTACTGGATATCTGAGCAAGGAAAAGGCAATGATGTCATGTGGATCAAGGCATACCTACAGTAAGCCTAGGGAGGACAAGCCTCTCTGGGCCCTAGTAGCTGACAAATCTTTTGCTCCAAAAATCCTGCTGATCAAAAAAGGGGTGGATCCAAGGGTAAGGAAGAATATATTCTTACAGTCCTGGGCAGCAAGCTTTACACAAGAAAAGCTGGCATCTGTGAAGGTCTACTGACACTTTAGGGAATAGCAAAGAAATATAGTGTCAGAGCAGAGAGGCTATGAGTGCCATGGCTGCCTAGCCAAAGCCAAGTAATCACACTATAAGTGCAAAGGACTGCACATGTGTGCAGTGCAAGCTAAGGCCCTTCTTGACACCCTCCTTCTGAAATAAGATCCAAGACATGCTCCAGAACATTTCCCTCAAAGAGACCAGGATTTTGAGAGACATTCTACTAAGCCACTGTGGCTTAGTAGAATGTCTTCCAACATAAAGTAAACCTGACTGACCCAGAAGGTGGTGGATTGATCCCTCATATGGGCAATATCCTGGCATGAAGCCTTTGAGCCCAAATTTGATAAGGGTTGGAAAAAACATCACTAGCATGTGGCTACTTACCCTGGCATTCCCAGGACAGAGGGGGGTATCCACTGACTGGATAGGTTGAGTTTACTTTATGTTGGGAGAGACCAGGCTAGAACTTGTTGAAGAATGCCTTGTCTGAATTATACAATACATCATTTTATCTTTCTATTCTCTTATTTCTTACTATATTTCATAAATCACCACTGGGTTGATGCACCACTTGATGTGGTGCATGATTGGTATTTGTCTCACTTTACCTTTAAACTTTAAATATTTTTGGATAGATAATTTTAGACATAGGAGATGCAAGCCCTCAGTCAACAATATATACTTGGAATGACTGAGGGTAAGCCATCCTACTTACACTTACATATAAATTGACTTACCATACCCTGTAGACTTACACCATAACTCTACAGATAATAAACTCAGTGCGTATGTGCTGGAGACGTGTTTCTGGCAGAATTCTGCTCTAAAGTCCCTTGCAGTTGGGCTCCAATTTGATGATGCCCAAAAGTAGATCAGTAGCAGATACAGTTTATGGCTACTGACCAGTACACAATGCATTGGGTGTGCTAAGTTTGAGGGAGTCCCAGGCAGTTCCCAGAGAATAAGTCAGAAACAAGTCAAATGTAAGGATGACCTCTAGACGCTGTGGCTCAGTCACACAGCTGGCAGAGGGAGATCCAAAGTGTATTAGAGTATATACTGACAATATCATAATAACTACTCACCTGGCAGAGGGAGATTCAAAGAGAACAAGTCTAGGGATTCCCTATGCCAGGTTGGATGCTTCTGGGGCTTCTGAAGCATGGGAAACAGCTGTACAGTACAACAAAACCTTAAAAACTCAAAAATTGACTAACCAAACAACTGTGCAAACAAGGCAGGCAAACTCTGGACTTTAGAAGTCAGAAAGGCAAACTCTGGCTTATATAAGCAGTCTGGAAGCGGTGCTGAAGAGCCCACACTTGTCTGAATGGTAGCTAAAGAACCAGAGCACCTCAAGGGCTGAGAGTAGTACTAACAGATAGTGTTGAAAGAATAGAAACAGTAAAATGAAATAATGTCAGAAGAAATAAGAGAATGAATGAAGGGAGAGTGAAGAGATAAGGAGTGAGAAAAGGAAGAAATGAGGAGTCCCCTGACATCACCCTCCCTCTAGAGTGCAGCGTCTCGATGTGCTAGATAGAAGTAGTTCTAGATAGCCTGGTCTACCTTGGAAAGAGAATAGAGGCCTCTGATTGCTCAGGGAGCATTGGGATGCTGTTGATAGAATTCCCAGACCAAGGCAGGGGCATGGACATTCTCTTGTGGCTCCCAGGAGATGTCCTCGATTCCATAGCCCTTCCACTTGACCTTGAACTGAAGCTTGTTTCTAAAGAGTTGGCTGTCTAGGATTTGCTCCACTTCGTACTCTTCTTGGTTGTCTACCAGAACTGGAGGTAAAGGTGGCTGTGGACATCAACCTGGGATTGGATCCTCTGGAGCTGGAGAGAGCTTCACCACATTGAAGACTGGATGGAGTCGACTTATTCTACTAGGCAGCTTGAGTCAATAGGCTAGTGGGCCTACCTGCCTTACTATAGGAAAGAGTCCTAGACAACAGTGAGAGAGCTTCTGAGAAGGTCAGGTGGTAGCAATGTCAGAGGCATCCAGGTAGACTCGATCTCCAGGCTTGTACTTGGGGGCTGGAGTTTGTCCACGATCATAGTAGTGGGCCATGTCATCCTTTGCCTTAGCTAAAGCAGCCTTGGCTTCCTCCTAGGCTGCCTTCATCTGATCTATGAACTCGTTGACAGCTTCATTTTCCAAAGGTCATCCATGAGGCTTGAATCCCATCCGAGGGTGTTGACCAGTATCTAGAAAGAAAGGAGAC
>QFEW01001794.1:0-12386 GCA_003316525.1 Termitomyces eurrhizus
CTCCGGGACTGTCTGGATGGGCGCCTATAGGATTCGGATGAGGAGTTGGCGCCGCAGAGGAATCAACGGATGAAGAGGAGGAAGGTGATGATGATGTGGTGGCGTTGACAACAGCGGGTTGAGCCTGGAACATATAGTTCTGAGATCCAGAGACGATAGTAAAGTCAGCGCTCCAGAAGGACATAGGCGGGTTTGTTGTTTTGAAAACGAGCGCACTTTAGAATAAATTCGATGAAAGACGGTTAGATAATACAGGTCAATAGCTTACTATTTAGAACCGGTCTGTAGTTTCGACGGGATTGAGACTGTATGTGCCCGATCGGTAGGGGAAACGTGTTTCGCAAGCGTAGCAATGTACTCCTACATCAGAAGAGGGATCAATGAGAAAGCCAGATCGTAGCCTCAAGCATACAGTCTCGTATTGATTCTCCAGTCTACGCAATAAAACGCGCCCCCAGAGGAAAACGCCCAGCACGAAAAGACTTACAGTACCGTTATACAGTTCGATTTTCATGTGTTGCATATCCTCCAGATATGGCTTATGTGAGTCATCTCTCCAAGTGATCGTTTCAGGTTTTCCAGAGAAGAATTTTGTTTTTGCTATCGGATGTGTGGGATAGACAGAAGCAAGCACGGTAGTCCTCTGGAGCAGGCTCAAAAACGCGACGAGTTGGAGGAGATAAGAGATCCCTAGATGCATGCTGGAGAAGTGCTGAGTAGACAAGCTGAAGGCTGAAAGGTATATTCTCTAAAATAATGGAGAAAGTCGGCTTACGAGAAGTTTCAGCACGATGCTGACGAGTCGTGAGGGAACGAGATAGAATGCAAGTTCGGCGAGATACGATGCACGTGATCGTGAACGGAGGAAGACGCGTATCTGGACTCAAGGTCTCAAGCTTGTCAATATTCAGCCTAAAAGCATGTCTTACAACTATAGTACAGTTAGAACGTATCAAATACTCCACTCTATGATGCTTTCTTAAGAACTTCGCTGATAAGTGGTGCAGCGCGGTGCTGAGTCTTGTGTGTTGTATGGAGAGTCAATACACCTGTTCCTAAGCCCTTTTGTTAAATGGGCATTGTTATCATGTGGGGATCCGACTGGAATCCAGCGCCATAGTTGTTTCCCATGCACAAGCAGATGGTAGATATAAGATAAATTAGAAACAAGGAATCTCGTAACATAATCATAAACCCATGCGTTTCGCATTTAAATGTCGTTCAGTAAACATGTGTCGCTCAAACTCCTGTATATAGTATCATATAAGACACCACTTTGAGCATCAGAGGGAAGGACAAACCTCATATGTGGTGAAAACTTGATCACAAGGTACATTGACATCATCGTCAATCCTCCACCCACACTGATACACCTTATCCACTCCCTCCTGCAGACTTTTTACCTGGCTCAAATCAGCATTCAACACCGTCGTCTGCCTTTTCCAACTGTCCAGCTGCTGCTCCAATTCCTCTATCTTCATCTCTTTATCATCCACTTCCTCCTGTAAATCCACCATCTCATTCCTTACTTCTCGAAGCTCCTTGCCCAGCTCGTCACAACGTGCTCTCAATTCAGGTTCTTCAGCCGCTCTTCTTCTAATGTCATCATTAGTCCGTGTATCCTTCTCCACGATGAACATCGCCAAGCGCTTATACGTCCTAGCATCATCTTCCAGCGCATGAACGCGGGCCATATACGTAGCTTTCACTACCTCAACCCCGGTTGATGCCTGTTCCTTGGCGATCTGCGCCTCCTTCAGCAGCTCGGCGTTTTCGTCCTGGACGGAGGTCACGAACCCGGATGCCTTGGCATAATACTCGCGGAAAAATTCCCGATCCTTCTCTGCACTCTCCTTTCCCCGCGCAAGGTCCGCAGCCCGCTTCTCGCTCGCTGCAAGCGACACCTGGATAGCCTCGAGACTCGCTCGTACTACTTCTAGCTCCTGTTCGAGTTCCAATTCACGAGGCCGTGGCACACTGGCGGCTGCACGAAGAGCGTCGATCTCCTTCATAAGATGTGCATTTTCCTGAGATTTCTCATTGAGCAGGGCCAGTGTAGCAACCAAATCTGGTCTGGTATCTTGCTCCTGAGACTGGTGATCGACATGATACTCGTGACTTTTGATAGAACGAGGAAGATTTACCTCGATGGGCGTTGAAGTCGGGACCGATGCAGTAGGAGGTAGAACGAGTTCATCTTGAGAAGGATTGCGATGCCCGGGGCGAACGCTATGCAAACTCGACTTGGATTTCGAACTCGCACGAGTATCATCCTTCGGTGGAGGTTCAGGTGGCTCAATCTAACGAACCGAACCGTCGGTGAGCCTCAAGGGGATAATATTATATGTGCCACTGACCTCTTTGGTAACCTGCCTTGAAGTTTCGACATCCCAACCCTGGCTCTGCTCCACATCCTCCATAGGCACATCCAATATATTCATAATCAAATCCTGTGTCGACTCTTCTTCCTCCTGACGGAAACGCAAAATATCGTTGTCCTCCTCTACACTCTCATGTTCCGCGTCCTGTGATGAAGTCCCCGAGGACCGCGACTTCTTCCTCTCCAGCCGCTGTTCAGGCTCATGCCTCCTTTTCCTTCCTTCATACTCCCCATTATGCTCATCATACTCCCCATCATGCTCCTTCACTCCCTGTTTCTTCTTCCTCTCTAGCGCCTTATACAACACCTTCCTCCTTCTATTCACAGCTGCCCAAGCCAACTCGCTCTGCCGCTTTGCCTGCGCACGTGCTGCAAGTTGTTCTCCCCTCAGCCGCACCACATTTTCCAACTCTTCCTCAGCACTATCATCATCATCCATCACAGAACCCTCTGCGTCGGCATGGCGATGCGCAGGCTGTTTGCCTTTCCCCTTCCGATCGGCTTTGTCTTGTATGACCTTCCGCTTCCGCTCGCTCTTCTCTGGTGAGGTAAATTGTTCGATTGAACTCACAAGCTCTGCCACCTCTGCCTCATCTGATTCTTCCGCCGGTGCAATATCTGTACCACTATGATGAATTGAAGCAGACGACTCACTCGGAAGATGAGGCTTAAAAACGGACGGAGAGAGTCTTGGTATTGGACGAAGTGGTCCAGACTCAGCTTTTGATGTTCTACTCGTTGTTGACGCCGGCTTCTGGTGTTCTGGTGTTGTCTCTGCCTCACTTTTTTCCTTCTCCACTTCCACGTGCATCTCCAGCTCAGGTTGGTGGAATGCAAGACGGTTGTCGAATGAGAGGCTCGATCCGGGCGTCCGGGGGCGCATTCTAGAGATAATGGACGACCGCGATGGAGTGTGTGGCGGAAGAATTAAGGTTGGAGCTCGTGAAGGCCTCAAGGCTTCCCGCTCTTTGACCGCTGTTAGAGATTTGGGATGGTCATCTTCGGCACTTGAGGCCGGTTGGGACTGATGATCATTTGGCTGTCGTTGTTTGGGCAGAGGTACCACAGACTGGGATTGAGATTGCGACTGTATATCACGGGACGATTCCGTTTCAGTTTCAGGAACTTCGCCCTGACGATAAGATTCGTCTTTAGCACCGTTGTCGGCTTTAGACACACAGACACTATTACTTGGTTGTTGATGTGCTGCGTCAAAGTCGACATACTCGTCATACATTTCTTGCACCATGTGGTCTTCATCAGCGTGAGGATCCGACAGAGAAGGGCTATGACATGCTTGTAGCTGTCGAAGAGTCGTCGAAGATATCGTCGGCAAGCTATTGTTGTGTTTCGTGGGAAGGGGTGACGGTGATTTTTGAACTTGAGCCACCTCCTCGACCTTGTCTGACGAGATTAAGAAATCGGCCTCGTCTGACGAGATTAAAGCAGATTTCTCCAAGCGCTGCCGTCTTTTCTTACGAGTCGAGAGCTTGCCAGACTTCAACTTGACATAGGCTGTATCAGAATCCGACGTCACTGTAGAAGGACGTGTATTGGAGGAGGGGCGTGGTTTCACATTCCTTCTATCCGTAGTTGGGCTGCGAGAAGGCGAAGATGCCGGCTGTATTGGCGCTGTCGCCTCCTCGTCACTGGTGTTTTCCTCTTCTTCTAACTTCACAGGAAGAACCTTGCTCTTCGCCCTATCCCTTTGCGAGTTTGTCAAGACTTCGTTCTCGTTTCCAGACTCACTGAAGGATTCCAGCATCGGTTCTTTCTTCCTCCTTGTATTTCGCTTCGCCCTATCCCTTTGCGGGTTGGTCAAGACTTCATTCTCGTTTCCAGACTCACTGGTGGATTCCAGTATCTGTCCTTTCTTCCTCCTTGTATTTGAATGAGGTTCGGCTACCTTCGAATCGTCCGCTATGACCTTCCGTCTCTTCTTTATATGAGGTAAATCTGGGTTTAGCTCGTTCTCATGATACTCTTCGTCGGACAAAGCAGCGCTCCTAGCGCGCTTTCCGTTATTCCTTGCGTGATTAATTGACGTGATGAGATTTTGCTTTTGGGCGCTGTGCTTTGTAACTGTGGATAGCGAGTTCATGGAAACGTGTGAAATGTCTGACAAACGCGATGCGCGAGAGAGACGCGATCCTCTCGAGCCTGCGAAGGTGTTTCAGGACCAGTAAACATTGATATTAATTGACATACCCTTCTTTCTCTTCATGACTTTACGACGTTTCCATTCTTGAACAAGATCGTCGGTACAGTCGGATTTAGGTACCCAACTCTGTGACCACGGCTTGTTCGTCTCGGGATTAAAGCCAGCCCAGCGTACTTTGTAGTATTTGCTCTTCTCTGCAGTGATCTCGATGACCTCCCAAAGGATATCTTCATCTCCCTCTTGTGAAACAAATTGTGACTGTGAATTGCGTTCATACAACTCAGAGTCACTGGCCTGCGACATATTGTCTATTTCATATTCATCATGTTACTACGAACAGTTGTTATGGCGAATGACTCGCCTTGAACCTTCAAACAACAAAGCCTCGATTCCTGAAAAGAAAGTGCGGAAAAGGACTCCCAAAACGAACATTCGCTTATGTAAGTAGCGGCTTCGGGCTGACAGGGCCGTTAATTGGCGCGTGAGTGGTGAACGAGCGGGAAAAGGTTATTTGAGTTGAAAGTTCAGTCGTGGTGTTTGCGGAAAAGCCATTTGATTTCTTTGAGTCCTGATGAGTTCTCGAGCGCCGAATTTCACCTCCGAGGGAGAGACGTAAAACTCAAGTTAACTACGACGAACTGAGTGGGTAAAATGAGTATGTAATATGTAAATGTAGAATGAAATGAAGTGAATAGGTGTCAAGAATACGCGTGACGTAGCGTAAATCGTGGATCTAATGCGAAAGCGCGCTGCGAGCGCAGTGAGACGATAGCAATTAAGTAAGTTGAAGCTGACCTGCGAGTGCAGTGTTTGCTCGCAGGTATATGAGTGGATAAAGACAATGGAGTATATATATAAGAAAGTGATACTAACGTTAAGAGACAAAACAAATTTAAACGGCAATCGAATCTTTGGCCCGAATTAACTCCGAGCAAACCCTTGCTCAATCTGGAAAGAATTTATTGTTCATGTGTTCATGATTTCGTACAAGACTCAGAAGGATAGCGGAATCAAATCACAACCATCCGATTCTTGTCAAATTGGTCTCGCCCAAGTGAGCAGAGCAAAGCAAAGTCCTGGAAGAACGTGCCATCATCAGGGAACATGAATACGATGAGCCTTTATGAAGCAAAGGTGGAAAGCACAGATCCAGAAGCGCAAAGAAATGCATCACCCGTAGCCGCGATGATCATGAAACACCACCCCTCCAATGAATGGAATAATTACTAATGCGACCTCAAGGCCTCACATGCGACAATGGTCTGTCTCAACTGCACTCGATGATATTGCCACGAATAAGGCTGAACTCCGTCCATACCTCCTTCAGACGAATGGAAGACTGAACATGGTAGCAACAAGATGACTAGACAGGAACCAGTCATGCCCTATGTACGTTGCACCCTGTGCTTCAACAGCACCGTACACAGGGAAATCTCAACATGATGTTGAGGCTACTCAGAACGCAGCCCAACGAGCCAGAGACTCAGAAGGGAGTTGTGTACCGACAACGAAGGTCGTACACAACTTGTGCAAGGACGAGAATACCTGGAACATTTGTTGATTGCACATGGAGCAGTAGCATGGTATAGATAAAGAGGTCATCAAACCGAAAGAAAACCTGGAACCATATCCTACTGCTGTCCCTTCTCCGGCAAGGCCCATCTCATCGGGTCTATTGTATGAATGGCTGTCGACGTGAACCTTTTATTTTTCAGGGTTAGCGTTCCTGAAATGAGGAGTCAGTTTCAACGTTAAACAGATAATGCGAGAGTGAAATCGATGGATCAGATAGGAGCGAAAGACAGATGAATGGTTATCAACACTTTAAAATTCAGTGTGAACTATGCTATGTTTGTTGGGTATCATCACGATGCGTGAAAGGCGATAATTACACCACGGACGCAAAGGATTTGAGTTAAAACGAAAAAAAACTCACATTCTGCGCTTGCCGCCAGGGAGAGTGGTAACGTTAACGAAGCTAGATAGGATATCAATACCAGGTCGTCTTAGGAAAAAAAAATTAAACATACCGGCGGTTGTACAAAATCCTCTTCTTAGCACGACCCTTGGGAGTTTTCTTTTTCTCCTGCTTCTCGACCTTGGGGGTCTGTGACTTGACTTTACCAGCACGTGCGAGAGATCCGTGAACTAGCCGAGAACATTAGATTACTTCCATGCCGATACACCAGTGAGCCTCACCTTTTCCCATTTCGTGTCTTGAGGTGGTTGGAGACTGTCGATGATACAAATGGAATATGCACCGGAAGCCTAAAACTGTATAGCTCATACAAATAAGGTTTCGGTGCTTGAAATTAGACTCCGCGGCACTGCTCGACATACAGCAGTGCACGTGGAATTTGACGTCGAAAATGGGACTTGTATAGGAATTTCCCTGTACATTGTGCATAAGTAAATTCACAGGTAGCCCATGGCCCAACTGGACACGTTAACTTAAGCCTCCCAGCTGATAATTTGGATACCTTTTGATCCATCCAGACCTTTTCATGATACATACTAGCATGCGAGGTGAGCGTTCTGAGAGCATATATTTAATGAACTCATCGAGAAGGGTTTCCTGCTGACCGTACTAACAAAACTCGTTACCACAACAACAATTTGTTCTCGCTTCCTCTGTATCTCGTCAAGGTTCCATGTGATAGCTCTGTTTCTAAATATGAGGCGCCCACACAAACCTGCGGTCTTATAAAAACCAGTATTTTCTCGCCTGGCTCTCCAACAACTCTGCTTTGACCGTTCAAGGAAATTCTTGAACACCCTTTTGGGCCTCCGACAACTGCTCAGTGAGTCTTGTTGAATTCAATTTTCTGAAGCAATTATGAAACTAGCGCCATGTCGAGGTGGAAGAAATGCCTCTGCAAAGGCATTGTATCACACGGACAGTATATATGTATGCATAGTACTTCGAGACAACTCCCAGATCTCATGATTAACTCTGGGAAAATAAAAGATTTTTCGTGCAGGGAGGCTGATAATTAAGTCAGGTTTACGATAAAAAGCTCTTTCTCATTGCTTGCTCAGCAGGCTTTGGCGGCGATTGTGCAAGCTTATACTTACGCGGCGCTATCTGTCAATGTCGGCCTCCTCGATAAATTTATAGAATATCCAATCAATATGTGAATGCACTGACAGACAGTCCAATACTTAGTTCTGGAAATATCCTCGTACGGGACGACTGTATCTATTGTCTTGCATCAGGACCCAATCTGGTTAAGATGGGAGCGAACTCTACAGCATTGTTAGGATTGCCTGTGTAGATGGACATAGACAATCTCCTAGCGAAGCTAATTCTCTCAAAATGTTGTATGGAATGATGCACCAGCACCCGTTTGAGGATTTTCAGCGTCCCGTGGGCGTCAGCTGGAAGCAGTTTATATGGGCCAAAAGGTTCTTTGCGCAGTTTCGAGACGTTATCTCCTTTGTCGAGGATCCAACGGTCCGGACCATCATCAACCTGATGTAAACAAATAAATATTGACTGGCCTTGCCCGGACAACATATCCAGGCTACATATGGTCTCTATCAATCCATTCTGGTCGGGTAAGCTTTCAGCTTAAACTCTAATTCTGACACGGCCATCGCATCAGGGTATCATACGTTCTGGTGCCCTACTTTTGTCGTCAGCCTACCCGTCCAGCAAAACAACTCAAGCTAAACTTCCAGCCTGTTGGCGTTATGCCTCCAATTCAGCATGATCCGGATCAACACATGTTATCTCGTGCGCTTGAGGTGAGCTTGTCTGATGGTATGATTCATGTTTGTCTTATTCTGAGGACTAGGTGCTATTGGACGAAGTGTCTGAGCAACCAAATGTTGATTTGAAGAGTTTTTTGGCCTCAATGCCTAATTATCGTACATCGTTGAATCATCCGCGTGTCCTCGACATGTTCATCAGCCGATTCGATGAACCACCCCCCCATGACGTGGTTTGGTCTCCTAGCACCGATGCTGCTGCGCATGCAATGTCGGGTCTTTCTCTCGCAATTGGGCGCACGGAGGAAGAGCGTCACTCACTCCGAGAAAGGATTCTATCCAGATGGGCCCACGTATGGCCTTGGATAAACTTCCTCTATTGCAATATTTCTTTGTTTGCCGACCTACCCTTGGATTTAGATTCCTTTCGTTATTTATTACTGCGGGTCTTCCTTTTACTTGTTAGTGAACCCCTGTGCGCATCCGTTGTATCAACAGAAGGAGTGCTGAGGCTAGCTTTTATGAACTGGATTCGCCTGGCAGAACCACCCGCGGACGAAGATGCTTATGTCAGTGCCCTTGCGATGTCTGATGTATTACTAGCCCTTGTCAAATCTTCTTTCGTGGACATCAAAGAATGGCACGCGGCCTTGGACTTTAATAAACGTCGAGCTGCTGAAGACCTCTTTAAACCAATTCAGATGAGCATACGTGGCGGGTCTGCGTGGGCACGTTGTCTGTGTTTAAATTTGGAAATTCACCGCACTATATGCACGCGGACACCAGCTTTCTATGGATCTCTGCCAACAAATACTGTCATATCTAACATATGTGATGTCCTTTCTGCTGCTATTGCAACTGTGGAACCTGCCCCAGGTGTTGGAACGATGAGGGCAGAGTATACACAAACAGTCATCGCTATTTCATGCGCCCTTCTCGTTGGGTATTCATCACAAGCCGCAGAAAGCTACTCGTGGGCTATTTATGCTCTACGACGTAATATCCTCTCCTTGCTCTTCGACTGCCGTCTTCGTGTCCAGGAAGATGTCACTTGCCGAACCATAGATGCAATTCTTAACGAATTGAAGCTTTGCTCGGTCTACCGACCCGTCCTTCGACATCTCAAACAATCAGGGCTTGCGGACCTACCCCTCACAGAGATACAAGACGAGAAGGCACGGACTGCATGGATGTCAGTATTGGACGCTATATCCTTTATGTGCTATACCCAAGCGGAATTCGACAAGCTTGGTGATTATTCTCCCTCCTGTACCTACTCTAATGTACGAAAATCGACACCTTTTAATACGATTTCTCTCATCGATCAAACTCTAGTGTGGAGCACAGGACAAACTTGTCGCGAAGGTCCGACGTTGCCTTGGGTGTAAAATTGCCTGGTACTGTTCGGTTGGCTGTCAAAAGCTCGACTGGAGCAAGCACCGCAATGTTTGTGGAAGTAATCGACCTTGTATGTCTTGAAGGCTCACTTTGCTTTCTCCGTCTCACATCATCCATTAGCCCGCAATCCATTTGAACATCCGAGGACACAAAAGTTTTTCCGTTACCTCGTTAATGTGCAAATGATATACAATAAGACATCCATCGCCAATGACTTGCATCGTTTTCGTCTCAACGACCCAACGCCTCAACGTCTCGCCCTCCTTTTCGATTATAGCCTGCATATTCCTCCGGAGCTTTCGATTCATCCGTTTGAGCATTTTGGTCAGTTCATTTTACCAGAAGGTGATTGGAAACCAGCACTTCTTCCTTGCATACGAGTACGGTATGGGGCGCAGGATCGTGAGATGATTTTCAGCTCGCATGTTCACGGAGAACTGTTCGGATGGTTCCAGCGGCCAGAGTCTGACAACTAGTTCATTCCGCTTCAATCTGCATAGGATTGCAAAGAATACTTTCATTTCGATTAGCGGCATAAATTATGTCTAACGTTACCCGTTTTAAAGATTTCCCAGAGCTCAGCTATGAAGATTCTTTGGGTCTTTCCTGAATTACCAGTTATTATTATTCATGTCAATGGCTTACGGCACACTGTACTAGTAGATAAGCGAGCAAGTTCACCAGCAAATCTCGAGACTATCTTGATCTGTAGGTGGTCGTACAAAAGGCGGTTTTATATCTATCCTTTTCAGCGATGGAAGATGGTGTAAGATGATACAAAGGTCGTGGTCTTTGACACTCATACCACTAGCCGCGTGGATCTCTAGCTCACGGAGATTTTTGAAAAGGATTAACGGCCCGAAGGAATCGAGCTCCAGTGGAGAAACATCATAGCACCATGGGTTCGACACGTGTTCTTGAATCCTCAACGAGATTAGCGAAGCACGGTTGTCACTGTATGAGACTGTTCGTAGGAGCTCGGTCCATTTTTTCTGGCGTGCCTGATGTTTCTGCATGGACGAGGGGGAAGACACAGTGTCACGGTCGCGTGTGGAAAAAGTTCCATGGCAGATGATATCGATCTCAAGGTGAGTGAGGTGACAGTGGGATATTCTGGACAGGAGTAGAATCGCATCATCCACATCTGCACATTGACATGTCAGGAACTGTAGGGCCTCAAACGTGAGTGGATTGACCCATTCGGAAGGAAGATGAAAAGGATCGACTTTGAAAGTCAGATTCTTTAGGGTATTGAGGCCACCGAGATGTCGAAGGCTTTCTGTGGTCAAGGAGGATTGTGTTATGAGACGCTCAAGGCGAGGAAGTGTGCAGATTATGTCTCCCAAAACGTCTGGTGGCGCAAGATCGATCTTCAGAAATCGAATACCCTGATTATGACGTCGTATGCGATCCAAAAATATCTTGCATATACTGCTTTCCCTCATATGCATGTAGAAATTAAGGTCGATGCTGACTTCGAGAAGATTCGGCCCGAAATGATTATAAAGGGGCTCGAGCTCGGGGCAGGGTTCAAGAACAGTGATTGAACCCAAATTGGGGAACAGGACATGTCCTGTTTCTAGCGCAGTGATGTTAAGCATTTCATACACTTCAGGTGCCACTCGCACGAATTCGGCCTTATTGGCTGCCTCGTCTATCCACGGAAAACTTCGTTTGGGGAGAGTCAGACGACTAATCCTCCGCGACTTCGCCACAAATTCTTCGGTTTCTTGTGTGGTGAGCTGCCTTGTGAAATTCTTCATGCATAACTTGTCAGGTCGCCACCGAAACTCTGGTGAAAAAGAACGCACCAAGACAGGATCCCCTGATTCTTCTCCGACAATGGTCCACAACTCCTTCGGTAAGGACATGATGAGGGGTAAGAGAGAATGCATGTCGGTCCAGATAAGCTTCTCAGCACAGGACCTAAATGTACTGCAGACTTTCGCCATTGTGACAAGGGTTCGATGATGATCAAAACCACCATCACGCGCAAAGTAGATTGTCTCGCAAATCAGTGAGACAAGTTCTGGGATCTGTAGACAGTAGTGTACCATGCGTGTAGATAAGGGCGTCGGAATGATTAGGCGTAAGGTTTAACTTAGTGATAATGAGAAGATGAGAAGATATGATAGGCCCCTATTGCCACTGTCCAAGAAAATATAGGAGGCCACGAGAAGGCTGTGCATACAGCCTAAAACCATGGAGTTAAGTCTGTCATTGCACGACTTGAAGTTGTTCCCCGCCATAAAACCTTAGATATAACGAGGAACTGTGGTTTCAGGATCATGCATTTGAAGACGCATTGAAAAGCAGGATGGATCACAATCGAAATTATAGATTCGAATAATGAAGGCATTGTCAGGACATGGCCATTTCACGATCCTCGAGGCCACTCTGGCGCCACAATGTGAGAGGAATTCGAAGCCATTCTGGGCCACGTGCTGAAAACCACAAACACATATATGATATAATATCATATTAAATAATATAAATTATTATAATATGATATTATATATATCGGTGTCAACCATGTGGTGGCTGTGCAGTAACCGTGGGAATCACACATACCGAGGGAGTTATGTACCACAGAGTGGACAAGGCTCTGGTAATTACCAGTCATTCCATAGCAGGGAACCAAGCCGCTGCATGTGTACATCGTCTTGCCAAAGAGGCACTTCCTACCACTTCAATGTCCAAACTAACACAGTATATCTTAAGCATGTCACGGGCAAT
>QFEW01001796.1:0-25603 GCA_003316525.1 Termitomyces eurrhizus
CTGAAAACTGTAAGCCTCCTGGTAACAGTCTCAACAAATTATATCTCCAAAAACACCCCAATAAATACACAGACAGTACAGAACAAAGGGCAGGGACCAGCTCAAGCTATTAACACAACAATAGTCCAACCACTGTAATGGGAAGAGAAAGCATGGGAGCTGGCAGAAGTGACAAAATGGGATCAATTTGTGATGATCTAGATTAAGATCAGATCTGACAATGCCCAATTTGACATGACTGAAAGGGAAAAGGAAAAGAAGCATGGAGGGATGTCAAAAGAAGCATGGAATGCAGAGAAGTGCTAAAAGGGGAAAGAAGGATCTATGAATGGGATCGTGCTAAATAGAGCTGAAGCAAATGGGGAAGTGGCAATCAGAGACATCTGAAGGAATGGTGGAATAAGTGGCACCAAAACATGCCTCCCAAAAGGGAAATTGGACTATCAAATATGTTCTGGAGGCTGGGGAGGTCACTTTCTAAGACTTCAAGAAAGCCCCAGAACTATCAGTACTACTTGCAACCAAGTACTACAATATTTACTATGTTTGGACATTTTTAGAAGGTGTCCAGATGAGAAAAGGCCAAACACGATTTAGTAGACACCAGTTTTCACACCTTGCATGTTCTTTGACCACATATGACCAAACAAACTCAAAATTCACTGTTGTAGTGAGAAGACACTACAAACAAAGTTTGTGTCAATTTGTTGATTAATTGATCAATGTTTACAAACATTGAATTCAGCTTATTTGACACTACAAACAAATTTGCAACAAAGTAAGTATGCCTTATTTATTATTAATCAATTGATAAATATTTAATCCAGCTACAAACAATTCTGAAATCATTACAACAAAGTAAGTGTTGGTTTGTTTATTATTGATCAATGCTAATAAACATTAAATTCAGCTTATTAGTGAAAGCTTGACAACATTTAGCTATTGAGATACTAGATATATCATCATATAAGTAACTTTTAAAGAGTTTGAGCTATTTAAATGCTTAAAAAATCAATAATTTAGGCAATCTTCAACTACTCATTCTGAACCCAGTACTTCTGAAGGTCAAAGACAGCAGGCTAGAATTGAAAGCAGGCTTCAACAGTTGCAAATGACTGATCCTGATAATTGTTATGCACATAGAAGTAGAAGATCTACTTCAGTGGTTATACCACTTCAGTTTGGAACTGGGGGTAGAGAGTCTGGAGATATGCCTATTGCTGCTTAGGATCCATTTGCTATTGTCATTTCTCAAACTCTTTTGCCTAAAGAATGAGATGCACCTTTACAGAATTCTATACCTAAAATGGTGCCACCTCTACCTGTTTCTACATCCAGAAGAAACAATAGGCCTAGAATGGTACCACTTCTACCTGCTCTACCTCTTCCTATACATAGAAGAGATAACCAGCCTACTATTGCTCCACTTCCTGTGGACATTCCTGAAACTGTTCTGCCTGAAGGATGGGACACTCCTTTACAGAATCCTATGCCTATAGTGCCACCCCTACCTGTTCTGGCATTTAGAAGAGTCAGAAATGTATCTGTACAGAATTCTATGCCATCTCTGCCAGCTGCTATACTAGCAGAATTACAAGAGCAAGAAAGGCTAAGACATATGGCTATGGTTCAAGAACAAGAGAGGCAACAGGAATTGGCACAAGCAATAATAGAGGAGCAACAAAGAGTCCTAACAGAAGATCCTAGAAATGATTCTGCTGAGGATATGGAGGAGGACTTGGAATATGTGGATCCATCTGTGCAAATTCTACCAGCACCTCCTATTCTACAAAGGGTTGATCATATTCAAGGCATAAATGCTCTTCCAAGAGGAAGACAGTCTTATATAGAGGAACCCTCAGCACATTATCTTGGTCTTATGGATGTCATATGTCCACACTGTCACGCTCTACATTGAGATGCTGAAAAGCTCACCAGTTCTACTAGACATCATACAAAATTTGGCATGTGCTGTCTGCAAGGCCAGATTGATTTGCCTAGACTTGCAGATGCTCCATTAGAACTGCTTAACTTGCTCCAAGGTCACCATCCTCTTTCTGATGCTTTTAAAGCATCTATTTGCTAATACAATACAGCCTTTGCATTTACATCTCTGGGAGTCAAAATTGACCAGGCAATTACCAATGCTACTGGACCATACAGCTTTAGGATCAATGAAAAGCTCCATCATCTGACAGGTGCTCTGCTTCCAACTGAAGGCAATCATCCTGTGTATGCACAACTCTACTTCTATGATCACAATCAACAATTGGCTTTTTGTCAAGAAAGCAATTCTAGATTGGATCCTCAGATAATGGCCTCTTTGCAGAATATGCTTTATAGAGACAATCCCTTTATTGGCTTATATAAGCTTGCAAAGCAGATTATGACAGAAGTTCTTAAAAGCCAACCACAAAGGCTTTCTGTTCAACTTAGGGCTGACTTTGGAGATCATCAATACTATAACAATCCTAATGAACAGGAAGGAGTTGCAGTGATTATACCAGGAGATGGCTCTGAAGAATGATCAGATTATTGTGATATAGTCCTGCATCTGCATGGAGGTCAATTGAAGCAAATCAGCCATTTACACCCTTTTTATACTCCTTTGCACTACACAATCATATTTCCAACTGGAGAACATGGATTTTATTTAAACATTCCTTCTCAGCTGGGACCACAAGGTCAATGCAGAACACAAAATATTACTGAAACTGCTTACTAAGCATATCAACTTCAGCAGAGATCTCTAGAAGCTAATTCTGCTTTGCTTTGAAGTGGTCAATTGTGTAGTCAATTGTTTCAACAATATGTTGTTGATGCATGAGCTTCAATCAAACAAACAAAACTTAATTGGATTAGACACAATCAAACAAAGATTAGGGCTGAAGTCTATCAAGAAGTGGTTGATGCTGCTGTTGGAGATGAAGAGTTATGCAGACAGAGCTGATGTGTAGTCCTCTTCTCTTCTCATGTTGGAAGTGAATGACATATGCAGCAATTATTCCAGGACTCTATAGCTATTTGCAGGCATTTCCATAAACCTGATCTCTTCATCACTATAACTGCCAATCTAAAGTGGTCTGAAATTGAAGAGGCTCTGTTGAAGGAACTTATGGTTAATGGAAAGAAGAAAACAGCTTCTGATCATCCAGATATTGTTGCTAGAGTATTTGAACTCAGGAAGAATGTTCTTTTGAAGGACATAAAAGATGGTCTCTTTGGAAAATGTGTGGCATCTGTCCATATCATTGGATTTCAAAAGAGTGGACTTCCACATATCCATATCTTGATCTTTTCCCATCATCATGACAAGATAAAAGATGCAGCCCATGTGGACACTATTGTTTCTGCTCAAATTCCTGATCCAGTGACTCAGCCTCAATTGTATCAGGTATTGGCTTTGCTTGAATTATCAATGCAGTGACTTACCTTTGTTATTAGGTTGTTACTACCAATATGGCTCATGGTCCATGTGGAGCAGATTTTCCCAATGCCAAGTGCATGGTAGATGACAAATGTTCCAAGAGATATCCCAAGGAATTTCAAGAGGCTACACAGTATGGTGATGATGGCTATCCTCAATATGCCAGACCTAACAATGACTGCTTTTTTGAAAAGCATGGTTGTTGTTATGACAATTGTAATGTTGTCCCATACAATCCATATCTATCAGCCAGATTCCAATGTCATATCAATGTGGAAGTCTGTGCTTCAGTGGATGCAATCAAATACATTCACAAATACATCTACAAAGGCCATGATAGGACAACTTTGGAGATTGCTAGGGATGAGAGGGATGAAATCAAGGAACACTTGGATGCTAGATACATTTCTGCCTCTGAAGCTTGCTGGCACATCTTTGAATTCAATATGCATGCTGAATATCCTTCTGTGTACAGATTGCCTGTGCACTTGGAAAACCAGCATGAAGTCTATTTCCCAGATGATGAACCAATACAGGTGGTGGCTGCTAAACCTAATGCAGACAAAACTGCACTTGCAGCTTAGTTTGAAGCCAATACCAGGTTTTCCAATAATAACCAGAACTTTCCAACCAAGTTTGTTTATGAGGCATCTGAATAGAGTTGGAAGGAGAGGCAGAGAGGTACAGCAATTGGGAGGATGTACTTTGCTTCACCAAGACAGAGAAAAAGGTGTGACAATCAAAAGCCTTTGATTGATGTCTATGTAAGTGACACAACCCATTCTCAATCATGCTATATGTGATGTGTCCACCCTTGTTATTATCACATTGCATTGTCACTTTGACAATAATGGCCCCATTGTTTCTCTACTGTATATACACTGGCTCAAAAAACTGCCTCAATGTTTGGCCTTTTTTGAAAGATTCACATGGTGTGCACCGATTATGTAAGCGAAAAATCATAAAAGATCACATGACATACAACTACATCTTGGCTTTATAATGACATATGAATCATGTGATTTGGACAAGAACTCGCTGATTAATAAATCAAACAAAATATTCAATCATTGGGGCAGTTTTTGACCCACTCTAATTTACTCTAATTTTCATATCTAGTACTTCTTGGTATGGCCTCCATTTGCCTTTATGACTGCCTTGATCCTTCTAGGCATGCTTTCTATGAGGCTTTGGCATACCTCTGATAGTATTTCATTCCACTTCTTGATCACTCTCTCTCACAACTCATGCACTTCTTTAGGGAGTACCTCATACTCCAAAAGTTTGTGCTTGATGTAAACCCAGAGATGTTCAATGGGATTGAGGTCAGGGGATTGGGCAGGCCAGGATATCACAATGATGTTGTTATCAGAAAACCAGGTTGTTGCTCATTTGGAGGTGTGTTTTGGGTCGTTGTCCTGCTGAAAATATCATCCTTCCTTCTTCATTTCCAACTTCTCAAAGCTTTCCACCATCCCCTCATCCAAAATTTCACAATACTGTGCAGCATTCATCTTCCCCTGAACTTCTATGAGCTTCCCTACTCCATTCCAACCCATGCAGCCCCATACTATTAAAGTGTTTCCCCCTCCATGCTTGACAGTTGGTGTAGTAGTGCGGTCAGATAGTGTTTCTCCTCGAATTTTCCACACATATATCTTCCCATCTGATCCAATCCAATTAATCTTTGTCTCATCATTCCACAAAACGCTTTTCCAATCCTCCACTGTCCAGTTTTCATGATACTGAGCAAATTTGAGCTGGTTTGCACGATGAGCAGCCTTAAGCATGGAAACTTTCTTCTTTGTTGCTGAGCAAAAGCCTGCCTCCTTCAATGCATTTCTGACTATCTGAGGATTGACAGGACTAGAGATGACAGAATTAATGAACTGTGTAGCTTGAACAGCATTATCCAGCTTCCCAGTAGTAATTTGATGAATAATAAACTGTTTGTCACGTGCTGTAAGCTTTCACTGATGACAGCGCCCAGCGAGAAGATTAATGATCTATCAAAAACTGACAGACAGCTTGGCGTTTGACCTTGGCAGCTGACATCGCTTAGCGCCTCGATCTGGCGCCTGACATCGCAAAGCATTTTGGACAGACAGAAGGGTGATGGATTGATGGTTTAGCATTGCGATCTGCTGCCTGGCGTCGCTAAGGGTCTTGAATGGACGGTAGGGATCTGAAACCGTTGGAGCTGCCCCTATAAAATTTTCTAGTTTACCGCACTTTGGCAATGGTTAGTCACTGGCGATGGTGAACTCCTTGTAGTATAAAAAGTACTTACTGACTTGTACATACGAAACCAAGAACAGAGTTTCCTGCTCCCCTTACTCCAATCTCCCTTATGATCTAGATCTCATTTACGGTCGGCAACATTGAAGCCATTGGCAGTTATAGACTATTGCTAGCCTTTGATAAACTCACGCCTTGCAGCTACGGCAGGCATTAACGTTGCTTAGACTTCACTAAGCTTACGGTGTTCTTGCCGCTTACATTGACATGTTCACTTACCGCTTTTTCCCTAAGCGCTTTTGCCTTAGCGCTTGACATTTGCTGACTCCTTTGCTGACTTAATTAATCTTAACTTCACAGGCACATTTTCTGGGACCTGCCCAGGACTCCTCTCATCACTTTTAGCGCACCCAACGCAAGCTTTTGGTACGGTAACACTATTACTATATTTGTTACTAACCAAACTTTGGGCATCATCACCGTGCTGGCTTGAGTGCAGTTTCCCTCTTGGGATCCATGCAAGAGAGCTAGGGCAACCAAATAATATATATATTTGCTCACAATCACTCAGATACTCACAAACCACATACACTATCAAAGGACCCTACTCCTCAAGCTGCTCCTTGTCCAATTCCTCTTGCTTACTCTCACTTACTCTTGCTTTTCCTTGCATCAAGGAGCCGACATAGATTCTATCTCAGGATGCTCTTGACTGTTATAACCAATGCAACTTCATGGGCTGATCTCAGGACAGTCAATGGCCATATCTATCCCATTTATCAAGAAGCATGCAAGGCTCTAAGTCTTTTGGAGGATGATGCAGAATGGAGGCAGTATCTCACTGAAGCTGCTCCAATCCAACTAGGATCAGCTCTCAGACAGCTGTTTTGCACTATTCTATTCTACTGTGCTCCTGCCACTCCTGAAGCATTATGGGATGAATTCAAGCATTTTATCTGTGATGATCTTTGACCCAGATTAGAACATACAATGCAGTACAGGGACTGAGTCTTTACCAATGAAGAGGTTTATGATTATGGCCTTTATCTCATCAATGACACCTTGATGAATTTTGGGAAAACTCTGAAAGACTTTTCCAACATGCCAGAAGCTCAACAAAATTGGAATATAGTTCCAGGTAATTGGCATTTGCATAAAAGATTGACTTGAATACTGATCAAACTATTTTTCTAGGCAATAGACTTTTAGAAGATTAAACTAATTATGATGTTGAGGAATTAAAGCAAAGAGTGGAAGAAAACAAGGCCAGGTTCAATGTGGAACAACTGGAGACTTTTGATGCTGTTATGGACTCAGTAAACAACAATTTGGGCAGGATGTTGTTCATTCACAGTGCTGGAGGATGTGGCAAAACCTTTGTCTGCAATACTCTGGCTGCTGCTGTTCATTCCAATGGAAATGTGGCATTATGTGTAGCATCATCTGGGATTGCTGCATTATTGTTAGAAGGGGGTAGGACTGCTTATTCAAGATTCAAAATTCCCATTCCTGCTCTGGACACATCCATTGCCAATATTAAAAGAGGAACCCAGTTATCACAGCTCATACTTCGCACTAAGGTTGTTATTTGGGAT
This sequence comes from Termitomyces eurrhizus, assembly GCA_003316525.1. Lineage (NCBI taxonomy): Eukaryota > Fungi > Basidiomycota > Agaricomycetes > Agaricales > Lyophyllaceae > Termitomyces > Termitomyces eurrhizus. The sequence continues at coordinate 7,261 of QFEW01001796.1, forward strand.
GAAGTTCCAATGCAATACAAAAATGCCATTGATTCTGTAGATTGTGGCTTCAGGGACATCTTTGATAATGACATTTCCTTTGGTGGAGTTACTGTGGTTTTTGGAGGGGACTTTAGGCAAACTCTTCCAGTGGTTCTACATAGACTCAGGCAGCAGATGATTGCTGCTTCACTCAAAAGAGGCCGACTTTGGGATCACATTCAAGTCTCACTACTTGGTCCAAAATATGTGGTTGGAGCAGACTGCAGAGAATATTGCTCATGCAGCTTGGTTGTTGAATGTTGGTGCAGGAAAAAATCTAGGACCTAGAGAAATAGTCAAACTGCCTGAAAGGATGATCTGTGATGACAATTCTATCACTGGATTGATTTCTTCCACATATCCTGATATTGGTCATCAATCAGTATTACCTGGACCAGACTATTCTCTCTGGCAAGAACTCTGATATAGAGGAGATCAATGCAGAAGTTCTAGAGAGGCATCCAGGGAAAGAAAGGATCTTACAGAGTGCAGATTCTGTTCTGTCTGATAACAGGAACCCTGATGGCCTTGCATCATATCCTGTGGAATATCTCAACTCTTTGAAAGCCAGTAGTTTGCTTTGGCTAAACTGGCTTTGAAGATTGGAGTTCCTGTCATGCTTCTCAGAAACCTGGATACAACCAAAGGACTTTGCAATGGAACAAGAATGATTGTCACTCATATCAGCACCAGAGTTCTCAGATGTTGTATTATCAGTAGAGATGCCAAGTTTGCAGGTTCAACTGTTTTGATTCCAAGAATCAATCTAGATGCCTCTGAAGAAGATATGCCAATACCATTATGCAGGAGACAGTTTCCAATTCGATTGGCCTTTGCTATGACTATCAACAAGTCTCAAGGGCAATCAGTCAAGCATGTTGGATTGGACCTTCAATCACCAGTTTTTACACATGGCCAACTTTATGTTGCACTTTCTCGATGCACATCAGGAGACCATATCAAGGTTATTTTGTCAGAAGAAAATACATCAAAAATGACTGCAAATATTATATATCAAGAAATCCTCAATGGTTTACAAATGTAAGTGTGATTGTTAATTAACTACTTATTACTAACTTTTATATTTTAGCATATAACTTGATACTGTACATATAACTTGGAATTGTAGTATTATTTCTTGGGTTTACAAATATGAGTGTGATTGTTAATTACCTACTTATTACTAACTTTTGTATTTTAGCATTTAACTTGATATTTGTTAATACTGTACTAATAGAATATATTTAACCTGGAATTGTAGCATCATTTCTTGATAAATGTGAAACTCTCTATTCATTAACAACATATGCTAGAATCAGTAAGACATAATGAAAGTAAGATCATGATAGAAGCTGAGTTACTAATATACATATTTGGAACCCCTAACCAAATGAAGTGAGGTTGGGTTGGAGACTGAGTTACTTATATACATACTTGGAGCCCTAACTGAATGAAGTGAGGTTGGAGTAGAGGCTAAGTTACTTATACATACTTGGAGCCCTAACTGAATGAAGTGAGGTTAGGGTGAAGGCTTAGTTGGGGGGGGGGTTTAGGGGTGAAGCCCCCAACGAGCTATGAAATTTGTGCTGAAGGCATGAATTGTAGCTTGTGTGAGTAACCATACAGATGATGTATCACATGACGGTAAAAATTAAAGACATTCTTCCCATGCTTATTCAGTCTACTGCTTGTGTGGGCATCTGTACAGATGAACTATAAGGATCACATGATGGTAAAAAGTAAAGACATTATTCCCATGCTTACCCAGCAAAACTCAAGGCAACAATAACAACAGAATCATATAACAACAAAAATTGAAGACATTTTTCCCACAAATAGTCTGCTGCACAGAAAAACCTTGATCTATTCTAGATCTTGGATTGAAATCAGACTGACTCTAGCTTTCAGAAAAATAAACTATTGGCGAGTAAACATATTCCTTTGATTCGTCGGAGCCACGCTAGCCAAAGTGTATCGCGGCGCTTTTCAATTTTTACGATGCGTCATGGACTCCAGATGGAAAAGCATGCGGTAGCTAGCCGGGGTACTCACCCATCTCGTTGTATCAATATATAGGTCTGCTCACCTTGTTAAGCACAATATGAAAATAAATATATGAAAACATATGTTATTCTTGCCACGAGAATTGTAAAAAATCAAGCATTCAAGGGTCATATGTCCAACAATTTGCTGACAACATACATTTAACAAGCAGATAACATCATGACCTGGAATTAGATGGGGATAGCTTCAACCGACTGAAGGAAAGTACTGTCGCCATTCTGACGATAAACCTTCTTAATTTGCCAGCCGGTATTGAGCAGGAGATCATTGAAATGACGGAGAGTACGCTCCTGAGCATCGAACATGAGAAACATCTGATGAAGCATTTATTAGTGTATTTATATGCGCCGTCTCAAGCCACTCACGTTCAAGTCACCTGTGTAGCCCATCACATTCACGATACCGAAGTTGGGAAGAAGGGGTGTTGGTGCTTCAGTGACCGTAGAGCCCGGGATATCTACTGCATCTGCACCGTCCTTTGGCTCGTGACAGGCTAAGGGAAGAAGGCTTTCGACGAGCAAGAGCTTCGTATCCTTGTCCGCCCCGGCACGAAGCTGAGCGAGGATTTTGATGCAGTGCTTGTCCGACCAGTCGTGAAGGACTTGTTTCAGCAAAAATACGGCGACTTTTCGGCCTGCTGGCTGAGGCGTGAAAAAATCGTGGACTGGTAGAACGAAGTCATTTTTATGAAGCAAAAAGCATATAGAGATCAATACTCACCTTCAAAGTTGACGTGAGCATTGGACGAATTTCGTTGCAATTGCTGATCACGATGACAATCAATGTCAGATACAGAATTCGAAGGAATAAGTCAGCAACTTACTTTCTTTGCGTCCTCAATGACAGGTTCTAAGTCTTGGACAACAAAATTGAAGGATGGAAATTCCTTCGCTAACATCAGCGACTCGGATCCGATACCTCCGCCAACGTCGACAATCATGGAACCAGATGGAAGCTCACTCCATTTGTAAGCTATTTGTTGACTATAAGTAGAGAATAACAACTGCAGGGAATGAATAGACCTTTTAGAATTGAATCGACTGGTTGCATAGCTCGCACTCCTTGCATTGCGACGTTAAACCGCCGCGACCTATATTCATCGCGAGCAAGCACTTCCCAATACGACTCCTTAGTATTCAACGCCCGAGAGAATGGAACAACACTATCGCCAGAATCAGTCGCGACTGGATCCGACAAAGTCTCCCATGCATATGCAGATGCCTTGAGCATTTCATCGAGCCTACTCCATATGTCAAATTTATCTCAAATGAAATTGCAATGAAGAACGTACACATGAGATAGCAAAGGAGCCATACCACGCGTATTGTCATATTTAGTCTCAGGGCTAGGAAGAACTAAGACCCCTGAGCTCCAAAACAACACGTATGCTTACTTGTCGATGATATTCTGGCTGGACTTGTGGGTGTCCATCATGCTGGAGATACGCGTGTTGGTAAAGACATTTGGTTTGAGTTCTCGATAGATGTGATTCGTGGCAAGGTAACGCAAAAAACGCGCTAAAAAAGATAGGCTCGGCTTTGGAGGTCACTAAGTACGATGCTTACCCAACTTTTGAGGGTTTTGCCCATTCTTGGCAGCAATCTCATCAACATGTAATCCCTGGAAGATAATCAATAGGTTAGATAGTTAGGGTAAACAAAAGTAGTCGACTGACATTCGGACCTGCCTCGCGCAAGATCTCAGTGACGTTGGACTCGAGACATACGCGGATCGCGGCCGATTTCAGATACTTCAAAATCATGTCAGCCTGATTGGCAAGTATCGGGATAGAAAGTACACACTCCAGCAGTTGCATTGGCCAACGAAACATGGGCAGGCAATAAGATAGCTTCCAGATGTGCTGCCGCTGCACATATAATATTCACGGAGTCAGAAACATCGGGGTTGAGGCGGAAAGCCTCAGACTCAGGAGTAAAAGGAGAATACAAATCAGGGATGGATGTTTTTGTGGTGTCGATGGTACGCTCAAGTTTGTCGGCGGCTTCTGTAATGAGCGCGATGAGTTGGCGAAGAGGAGAAGCCATGGAGCTGATGTTGGCTACCTACAAAAGTCACAAGTATATATCATCCGAGTCGGTGATAATGATAATCATGTCAGAAAAGGTGAGAATCCGCAGTCCAATCTAGGGTATTCTGCCGAGTTGAAACCATGGGGCACCGGTCATGATCCTGATCAAGATAACAACAAGGGGGGTTGATGTCTATTCTGATCAGGAGCTCTGTCTTGTCAATCTGTTTTGATGGAAAAGTATTGTTGCATCGGATCGATTAGAGTGTATTAGAGTGTATTTGCCTCAACCCTCCTCGCTCGGACCTCCCAAGATGTTACAACCAAGCAGGACTCCTTTCGTTGATGACGGAGATATCGAGGACCGCGATGTTGATCCGGGTAGACTGGCCCTGGGTAATGCGGAGGTACCTAGGCCTACGTTAGAGCAGAATCAGCTGCGCTAACGGACGCGCGAGATAACACCCACAACAGTCTTACCGAGCCTGCCGGTGGTACGGCACCCCTGCGTGACTCAGGTGTAATGGACGAGGCCTGCGAGAGGCGAGAGTCGGCGGATAAGGAACCACCCCCGTCTAGAACTCGTCCTGCAACCACACCAGAACAGACACGTGCTGCTAAACGCGCGCGGCCTGCAACGGAGAGCGCATTGACCCTGAGGTGGCCTTAATCTAGTATTTTAGACTATTTGTCTCAGGTATGAGACGGCGCGTCACTAGTGGACCACACAAGTGCACCAGAGCATATGATCCCATATGTATGAAACTGTAAGCGTGCGCTGGTTGCCATCCATATTGTGTCCAATCACAACCCATGTCGAGTCTACATTATGGACACCTCAGTCGAAGTGAGGGATCATGTGACTTACCTGAGTCTGGGACTATGTAGCTTTCATTATGCCAAGCAGGGGAATATATCTAGTGCCGATGGCCAAAGATCTGAAATATCATCGCAGCTTGATCATCAATGGTGGATGAAGAGGTGACAAGTTCCGTCCAATTCTTGGCTTACAATGGCAGTGGCCCTGTCATGACCAAGCAACAAGTTTTAATGACAGATGGCTTCACATCAAGCGGTCCAGAGTTGAAATGATGAGTTGAAATGATGATGTCGGATGTAAGTATAAAACTTCGACACTGAAGCAGACATGGTGCTTAGACTTTTCGCAATGACGGTGGCCGTCTCAAGAGATGTTCTTGACTCCATGATTCATCTGGGCAATGACTTGTACATCAGTAATTCCGGCGTTGGCGTCGTACTCACACACATGTTCCAGGTTTGCAATGAAGGTCAAAGACACTTGACAGATGCTTCGGATTGATCTCTCAGATATCTTGTAGTTGTACTTCGTATCAGCCTCAACACTGTGGTTTTATGACTATTTTCTTACCCTTCGAGATGAGGTACGATCCCTTCTGTATAGGCATATCTTCTCAGTAGTGTTAATTACATCAACAGGTTGAATATGCATGGAAAGGCGAGAAAACACTAGGCGAGTTGATTATCACTCTTATTGCGTCTCTAAAATTGCTTGTTTAACAAGTCCTTGTAGTTTTCTGGCTGTTCATCCTGGTATGTGGATCAAACAAATGTGACATTTGCAAGGTCTCAGACTTCTTCAGAATCGTTATCTTTGTCCTGCCTTTGTTATCATTGCGTTGGTTTGTACGTTCCTTTATGCTTGTCTCTCTAGTTGGATTCTGAGAAATGTACCTTTAGCATATTTTCTTGATGCATGGACTATCGAAGTATGTTCTTTTGCCAGTCAAGTCACCACTGAGATATTACGGCATTAATAGCCTTTCGAATTAGATGTCAGTTTCAAGTACTCCATGTAAACCATTTTTCTCAAGGGTCTAAATCAACAGCTGCTCTCGCTATGGTGGTTTTGAAGTCATTGGAACATTCATCATGACGAATATTGCTGAGATTTTCCTCACTCTGCGGTAGGTACTGTCTACAACTGTGCATGCGACCATTATATGTTTACACACATGATAGTATTTATGCCCTACTTGAAAAGCCAAAGCTGATTCTGTATGGCTCTGGATTCATGATACTTCTACAATCAGTGTTAGCACTTTATACTGTGTCTCAAGCTTTTGGAGGAACAGATAACCCAGCCATTCTTTTGTCTGGGATGACTTCAGATTTACCTGTTCTTCCAGACATTGATGCATTTCATAGTAAGGCAGTCCAACCAATTATAGCCATTTATCTCACAATGCTTAGTTTGTGTTGCTATTTCATCTGGGAAAGTAAATGCAAAGTTCGAATCCTCCCCCCCTTGTCACTCAAATCTCGAAACTTCTAACTCACTATTATCAACAGGTTTCCAACAGGGGAAGTCTACCTGTCCCTCTGTCTTGCTTTTGATGGCCTTGCTTTTCTTGGCATTATCTATGGTGTCGCAAAAAGGTCACGAAATGTTCAGTTGAGAATGCCTGTTTTAGAGGTCATCAAGCGGGATGGGATTCTGTACTTTTTCGTCCTTTTTTCATCAAATCTTGTGTGGCTTATCCTCCTTCTGCATGCTCGTGTGAGTACACTGTTCACAACATGCCACATTGTCATAGCTAATGGTCTGACTAGTCATCACTAAAATTCTTCCACAATCAGTAAGCTCATAATTATTGCAATGACTTGTCTGAATTCCTGTTTTTTTTTTTTTTTTGCAGGCCAGCAATGTAGTAGGTACTCTTATATCTGCATGACACTCATTTCTCACATTGTGCTAGCATAGCTGCAATGATGATCAACCGAATAACTTTGAATTTGAAGAAGCAGAGTCAAGAAAATTCAATAATAACATGGAGCACAAGAACCTTTGAACATATTGCAGTCCAAGTTAGGAATTAATATATTCATTCAGAAATGGGAATATATAATATATGATATTTATTGCATATGCTTACATCACAACTGTGTTTACCAAAGTATAAAATTGAGAATTTTCATTTTTGAGCAATAAAAACTGAAATAGCAGTCAAAATATAGACCTTCACATAGTTTGTTGGCCTATTATGTGTATAATTAGTAGAATGTGTCCTTATCTATTTTCTCATCCATGAGCAACCACCAGATACAGGTAGCATTATGTGTTACACAATCTGCATCAATATATATTATAATGCATTTTCCTATCTAATAGATCAATATCATGTACCACAGCATGCTAGAACAAAATGATAAACCTCAACTAAGTGCAAGGAGCAGGAATTTGAAAACATAACATTCATTGTGAAAGTGACTATAGTGGAGTAATTCATTGACCATCACTAATTAATCAGTGATGGCTGATGTTGATGACCAATGGCTAGCCATCAAAAGGAACCTCACTTTATATCAGTTGCTTGTTGTTTAAATGAGGCTGAACTTCAATTTCTTGTTTTTTCTTTACTACACAGAGTACACAGTCACTACACTCTGTCAAAGAAGCAAAAACCTAATGAACAGAGGGGGGTCCTGACCCACCTCCCCACTTCAGTTTGAGCCAGAGTGGCTTGAAAAGAAGGGAGAAGAAAGAGAAGAAGGAGAAAAAGTGGTGGCAGGGCCAGGATGTGGCCCTGTCTGCATATAGAGCAGTGAGCTGCCAAAGCTCATGTAGGGGATAGACATTGTCTCCTCCATGATTTGTGGAAGGATTGTCACATCAGAGACAACAAGTATTGTCATCCTATAGTGCTCAGAGTAGCTGATACTTGGCAACTGCACAGCCTGTGTGGTTGCTGGAGTCTGGCCAATATCTGTTACTACAGCATCCTGTGGTGACACAGCTGTTTGTTCCTGCAGGTCCACAAGTACCAGGACAAGCCATAACTGGTTTGCACCTACCTTGCCTCAGCCCATTGGCTGTAGTGACTCAAAAACTACTTAAAATTGTATGAGTCTCCTCACTTTGTAAGGTAATTCCAATTGGTCAGGCCACTCTGGGGTATGGTCAGAAAATCCTCAACAGACACTGTAAGTGCTAATGCTGGCACTAAACATTGTATCATCTTCTGATAGGTTAACAATATTAGGCTTGAGTATATCCTGTCTTGTTGTCATTGATTCTTTATACTTCTAATTGAGGTGCTCGACAAATAGCAGTGCCTAATGCTAACTCCTTTTGGAATTGATTAGGGCTTGGTCGGAGTCACCTCCCTACCGTCATGCTAGCGTTATGAGTTCTGAGCCTCCTGAATCCTTGAAGTCAATGAATAGTAGGTGCTGAATGGCTGATAAATGGTGGTTGAGACTGATAATTAAAGCCTGTATTGGGGTGCCACTGCCAGAGATGACCTATGTCCAAGAAGGTTGCTTGAGTCTCCCAAATGACAAGTGTTGGTAGGCCTCTAGTGTCCCTTGATGCACTCAGCCTGAGTAGAAGCCTATCAATGTGCCAGTTTGACTAACAGTCTCTGAGTCATCTGAACTATTGCAGAAACAGATATATGCAGAGTGTTCAAGTGACACCCCAACATCCAAGGAGAAAGGAAAAAAGAAGGCTCAAGAGCCTCTTCTAGATGTGGAAGCTGACAAGCAACTAGCTTATCTACTGCAGCAACTGCACAATGCTGGTGTGCCTGAGGATGTGGGCATTGATGTCCTCAAAAACACAGTGGTGCAGATTGCACTCAATCAAGTTCTCAATGAACTTGACCTGGTCAAACAACAGCATGGCAAGGCCCATAAGAACCTCTACAGGAATGCACTTGATTTGAAGAAGCAAATGGTTTCCTCTTTGGAAGAATCTTCCTGGAAGGTTTGTCAACAAGACCCTCCCCTGTTGCCAATTACAAGGGCAACTGTGTTGCCTGGTGAGGAACTGGCCTCACAGAATAAGGACCTGGTAATGGGAGACTAGTTTCTGCAAGGACTGCTAAAGGAGAAAGGAAGGGGTGACAAGGCACCCAACCCAAAGAAGGTGGTGACAGAGTCATTGAACCCAGTCCCAATTGTACCTACAGGCCCAGTAAGGCCTATGCAGATTCCCCTGAGGAGCATGTCCATGCTACCCTCTAGCAAGCCTGATGTGTCTAACCCAACAAAGAGCAGCATGCAAGCTGCTCCCATGCTGGTACATTTCCTCCAAAATGTACCTGATTGGGCAGACACCAGAGTAATTGAGGTTGAGCAACCTTACACATACAATTTCCACTGGAGGTGCCCCAAGCAGCTTATCATGACAATGCACCATAAGGACAGTGACAAACAGTTCTTTGTCAAAGAGCCTGCTAGGGGTGAAGAGGATGACAATGGGTACACTGATATGGACCTCTCACAAATGTACAATATGAGGATATTGAGCCCAATGATGTTGTCCACACTTCAGAGCATGCCAGAGATTTCTGAAGAAACATCCATTAAAAACAGGTCATGTAATTTTTAATGAGTGATTCTTCAGAAACTTTCATAAAAATTTTCTAATAAGGCAATTTTTTCAGAATTTTTCTAGAGAAATACTTGTTAGAAATTATCTGACCTGTTTCTAATTGATGTTTCTCCAGAAATCTCTGGTATGCCCTGAAGTACCAGAAGGCTCATAATGCCAAGGTACAATGCTTTGGCCCATGATGCTAAGAAGTTCAAACAGGACTCCAAGCACTTGAATAATACCATTCCTGGCTGCCTTCCAGACAGCTGGGAAACAATTCATATTAATGGGCATTGTAAATGCCAAAATGATTTAGGGGCATCTTGCACCCTAACTTTTATTGGTCACTGTCAACCAATGTGGTGTATGTTGATAGGACCCCACACAGGCTAGGCGCATCAACAGCAGGCTTGGCATTGGTTCCAGACACCTTGCCATGCATGTTCCAAACTTGGTGCACATGATTTATTCATTTTAGGCCTTACCCAATGGCCACGCACGGCAAGCAATAGATCCAATCAGTGATAGCACCCGCAGCAGCTGGAATGACAGCTGGCATTACACTGCTGACAAACATTGACAGGTAGCATCAATCAATCAGCACATGGCACAGCTAGCCAACAACAGCACTTACAAATTAGAAATAATGTCATTTACTTGTGATGGATGGCCTGAAGTTTATCCTGGCACCTGACATCTCTTGGTGCCCCTCCCTTAGTTAGACAGACAGCTTTCTTGCTTTATTTCTCAACATTTAGTTTAATGCATAACATTTAATTACATTACTTACAGTTCACCATCTCTTGGCAACCCTTAGCTACTTGGCGATGGAGAACTTGTTTCTCACTATAAATACTTACTGTTGTCACTAGTTACCACAGAACAGAGTACTCTGTTCACCTCTTAGTTCACTTCACAGTTCAGATTTCACTTGTGCTAACTAAGTTCATAGTCACCAAGTAGCTGAGCACCTCTAGCCTGCTTGCCACAGTTACACCTACAGAACTTACATGCCTTGCACTTATGGCAGGCATCACGCAGCTTAGACATCACTAAGCCTTTTGTCTTCTTGCCACACTACTTGCTGCACTTAACTCATATCTACTTCCCTCTTCTACACAGGTGCACTCTGTCATTAGCGCATCATTTTTACTGCATATCCCTTGCTAAACACTCTTACCAACTTGCACCAAAACTTGCTATTTAACTTGTTTCTGACTTGTTCTCTGAGAACTGTCCAGGACTCCCTTAAAACTTAGTGTGCCCAACACATCTTGCACAGGTAAGTAGCCGTAAACCATACCTGCTACTAATCTACTTTTGGGCATCATCAATGTGGGTCAGAAAGTAAAGATTACTTGTGCCCACAAGCTGTCTGGGATGGTGTACACCACCTGGTCATATCACAAGTTGTATTTGTGGGTACCTTGTGAAGTAACCATGAACCCCAAGCAGGTACACTTGCTTGTTCATGCAGTATCAGAGAGTGGACCCTCTATAACCATGAGAGAGCACATTCATGCCACTATCCTCTTGCAGGAGTTCCATAGGATCTCCTTCTTCACTCATACTGACCAAAGAGATTGGACAATACATTGTGTTTTAGACATTGACATTGTTGGTGTGGAAAACTGAGTGCCCAAGGAAGACAGACACTAGCTCCCTGTACCTCTTCCCTCACATGTGTCTGCTATTCATGGACATGCTGATAACAACACTTGTGATGCAGGACTTAATCAAGTCCCAGTCAAGCATCACTTCAAGATTGATCAGTGGGTGCAGTACTTACTGCACCACAGTCATCCTGGATCCCAGAACTTTGTGTCTGAGATCACAATTGACAGTGCAGGGCATGTAAGCCAAAGCTCAGTATTTGGATACATCCTGACCTGCACATTGGCACCATTAGGTGCCAATGCCCATGCAGCTTATATGAAAGCCTTTGCTCTCATAGTTGCACACCCATGGCTCTATGCAGAGGCTATGGAAGCTTACAATAGAGAGAGTATCATGGCCTTCTAGGCTATCAATAACTTCACTTTCCCCTTGTACAGGCTCCATGTGGAGCCTGCACACTCATAAAACCTTGACTGAATTGAGGTGCTCTGGCACCTACTGACTAACTACATTCCTTGGACATGAATTGACCATGCATATACTTATAGTATATGCTACTTAGACTACTATTGGTCTGAAAGTGGTCTCTACACTGACCTATTTATCAGCATAGATGGCAAATAACAAGAACAACTGGGGCACTTTTGTGCTCCAGGAATTCTGCTCAGGTACAACAAGTGGTATTATCTCACCTCAGATGATTGAGAACAACTACACAATTTCATTCAACTACTTAAGGCACAAGAGCTTGCACCACTCACTGATTGTAAGTGGCTTTGATATGGAGAAGATGCCAGGTTTAGATATCTGGCCAATCATTTAAAGATGGCCATTTGTGCCACTAGGTCAATACTATTGGTAGTGATGACTGCCAATCCACCCATGGGACCTGACCATCCCTGATCATATCTGAATCAGACAAGGAGCCTCCACATGACAGCTCCTCTGACAAGTCAGTGCTTTTCCTGGGCACAGCTCCTCAAGAGGTACTTCCAGTACCTCCAGATCTTCCTACTCTGGAAAGCAATCTTGTGTCCAGAGTGGCTATTTTAAATCCATCCAGCAAGACAGTGCTAAGTGAGACTGTAGCCAATGCTGCAGCCTCTGAACCTCTAGCACCTGAGACAGTTGCACCTATCAAAGGTGCTGTCACCACTATGGCCAATGCTATGATGGATAGGTGAGATGAGATAGTCACAGAGGACAAGGGCTGTGAGGACTAAATGGACATGGAGGGATTGTAATAGTCCCTCTTGTGATGCATGTTGGGCTAATGCATCATGTTGGATAGCCCACAACACTCTTCTGTAGAATCATAGATCTTACTGCAGACTCTCAATGTAGGGGTGTACAGAGATGCTCCAGTATGGATTCATAGGCAGGATGCTATATTCTGCCCCCTCTTTATTCTTATTTAATTTGAGCCTCCCTAATAATCTTATACACTACTTATTCTTATGAGACCATAATGGTCTCATGAGTGTAATCCCAGATCTGAAAGATATGAACAAAAAGGAAAAAGCCTCAGTGTTGTGTTGTTAATGATGGAGACAACTAAGGTTTCATTGTACCTGAAAGATACAAACAAAAAGAAAAACTACATGATAATATAATAATCAGTATATGCTTTTGTCAACGATTGAGTATGAACTTACAGCCTCAGTGTCATGTCGTTAATAATGGAGACAACTGAGGCTGCAAGGAAATCAAACAACAAATGAGGTGGCAAACAAACACATGACTGGTCAGATGCAGGGACCAATAGAAAGTAGTCCAACACAACCCCATCGCTGCAGAAGAAAAAGTAGTGTGAAAAGTAAAAATCAATGGCAAACCAAACCAAGGCCAAGCACAAAGCAATTATGTAATACATGTGGTAAGGCTTTTGTGAGAATATCTGCAACCATATCTGAAGTCAAGACCCAGGTAGGCTTAAAAAATTCAAATTGAAAGTGTTCACGAATAAAATGATAGCGGATGTCAATATGTTTAGAGCAGGAAGTAGTAGAGTCAGATTTTGCAATATCAATGGCACTCTTATTGTCACAAATGAGAGGAAAAAGTTTAGGAACTGGCAGAGAGAGCGATGTAAGAAGTGAGCAAATCCAGATAGCTTCATGCATGGCATGTGCCATTGACATGTACTCTGCATCAGTTGAAGAAAGAGCCACTATACATTGCCAAACAGAAGACCAAGATATCAGAGAAGAGTAAAGGAAAAAGGCATAACCAGAAATGCTGCATCAAGTCAACAAATCAGATGCCCAATCTGCATCAACAAAGCCACAACCATGGGGAAGTAAGAGGCATATGGAAGGGTAATTTTCAAGGTCTGTAAAGTTGTAAAGCAGGGCAAAATTGATTGTGCCTGACAAATATCAAAGAATGCCCTTGGCAGTAAGAAGATGAGAACATGTAGAGCAAGAGTTATACTGGCCCAAGCTCATGGCCATAAAGGCAAGATCAGGCCATGTGCACAGGCGTAGATAAAGAATTGAACTGACTAAACATTGACAATGCAGCTTTAGGTTCTTATCCAAAATATCAGGAAGAGAATTGGGTGGTGGATCTGGAAGGGAATGAAGAGAATGGTAAAGCAGAACTACAGTGGACTTAGCCTCAAGGAGGTTATAGGTCGAGAGTAGGTCTGTTATGAAACCCTTCTGAGAAAGCCAGAGCTTGCATTAAGGATGATCCCTATCAATACAAATTTAGTGTCATAGGACCAGAATCAACAACTTCAAATCTTTCATTCAGATGCCTTATGAGCCAGAGGTATAATTGGACAGAATTTGTGGCATTCAGGCTGTCATCAACATGCATGCAGATGATAATGAAAAGTTTTGAGCCATTGGAAGGCATCAGAATTGTAGAATTGGATGGCTTGTCAAAGTAGCTGAGGAATACAGCAGGTAAAACCCAAGTCTTCAAGAGCCTGGCAAAGAATAGTATACCATTCATGAGAAGATTGCTTGAGGCTGTATAAAGCCCAAAGTAGTTGGTAACAGGAAGATGGGTCAGGTTCAGGAAAACCTGGGACCTGTTTACAGTATACCTTATGGAAAAGGAGGGCATTTAAAAAGGCTGTCTTGACGTCGAATATGAAAAGATGAAAGTCAATTTAGCTGTGTAAGCAAGTGTGATCCTGATGCTGGTTAATTTCGCAACAGGAGCATAAGTAGAGCTGTAATCCTCTGGGTGTTGGCTGAATCCTTGGGCAACTAGTTAAGCTTTTTCTTTGCCACAAATGATAGCTCCATCAGCATCTAGCTTGTAAGCAAAAACCCATTGGACACCAATGGATTTATGACTCTATAGCAAAGATGCAATCTGAAAAACACCTTGAGTTCATAAACTATCCATCTTCCTTTGCATAGCTGCATGCCAAACTTCAGCATCAGGGTGCCAAATTGCCTTGTTGTAATGTTCAGAAGGCTTGAAAATGTTAAAAAGATGTGAGGTTTTAAATGGAATGGGATCAGGCCCATGAGTCATCATGGCTTTGTACTTTGAAATCATAGCAAGTTCAAGGGCATAAACCTCAGCAGAATGATCTGAGAAAGATGAGGCTGCAATTAGGGAATGAAAATCCTGGATAGCCAAAAGGATTTGATCTGATAATAAGGTCTGTGCAGCATGGTCAGCTCAAAGATGTATAAGGCATTCATTACATGCAACCATTTCTTCATTGTATACATGGCTCTTAGTTATTGGAACGGCAGTTCAACAAGTATGATGGGGTATTGGATCTGATGGTTGATCTGTTGGTGGTATCAAGGGTGATGAGAAGGAAGACAAAGATGCATTGGAACAAGATGGCAAAGATGAAGTAAAAATAGGAGAAATAGGAGAAGAATCAGGTGGTGCAGAGTTTGGATGAGGTGAAGAATGAACATGTTGTGGAGAAGTAAACCCTGCAACAGGAGATGGATGAGGTGGAGGAGTTGAGATGCATTGAATTAAATGAGGATGTAAGTGTCCAGGGACTGATTTGTCAAAAATGACATCTCTCAAAAAGAAGTACTTTCCATTTAGGTCATGCACCCTCCAACCCAAATGATCTTTGTCATACCTAACAAAAATTGCTTCAAATTGCTAACCTGGGCCTTTGAGCCAAATTTCAGCCAGATACAAGACAAAGCAATGACAATTCCAGACTTGAAGATGCAACAGATCTGGCTTATTGCTCTTCATAACTTCATATGTCATTGTTAATGATGGCAGCATGGAAGTAGGGAGTCAATTCCGAAGGTACTGAGCTGTGAGGATTGCATCACCAAGAAAAGACATTGGAAGACCAGACCATGCCATCATAGCTTGAGCAGAGTATTCGATTGTCCTAATATATTGCTCAGCCTTACCATTCTGCTGATGCATGTATGGTGTGGTTGTTTGATGAGTAATTTCCCAAGAGAGTAAATAATCATGTAATTCTCCTGAAACAAATTCTTTTGCATTGTCCAAACAGATTGCACAAACACAATTTCCAGACTTTAATTCCCAGGAGGCCTCAATGCATTTGAAGTGTGAGACAGCTTGAGTGCAAGACAATAACAGGGCTGTGCTACCAAAGTTTGAGCAGTCATCAAGTATAGAATGGAAATGGTTAGTATGGCCATTGGAGAATAAAACTAGAAAAGGACCACAAAAATCTCTATGTAGAAGTTCACAAACTGTGGAAGCACAATAGTTCAAGTGATCAAAAGGCCTAGCAGGGTGCTTGCCAAGAATGCAAGATATACATAGGTCATTGTTGAAAGAACTGCCATATTCAACCCCAGATGCATAGTTCTTTGTAAGAATCGCCTTTGTCATATCATGACCTGGATGACCAAGACAAGCATGCCATAGTTCCAGCATAACATCAAGATGAGGAAAAGAACTCAAAACCAAAGTAGATAAAGCAAGCAATGGAGAGGTGGATTAAGATATAGAAAAAACAAAATTGCAAAATAAAAAAGAAAGATGATTGTGGATCAATGCTGTGATGGAACTTCCTTGAAGTGAGGAAATCAATGATGGAAAAAATATTGACGTGGAACCTTTCTCAAAAATTAGTTTCAAGTCATGCTCTTTCATTGAGCCAACAGAAAGCAAATTGATTGGTACATCTAGTGTATGAAGGCGGTCTTCCAATGTAATAATGACATTTTTGCCATTAACATGAGTTCAAAAACAAGCTTGTCCACATGCTAGAGTATTGAGAGTCCCACAATTTGCAGTGTCTACAGAAACAGCCTGATTAACATTGTATGCCCAAAAAAAATGATGATCATGGAAGATATGCATTGTGCATCCAGAATTGAGTATAGAATTAAATTGTGTTGAAATGGAAGCAAGAGCCATTGGAGAGGTGGATTGGAGAAAAGCCATGTATGGGGGCAAAGGACAGTCAGGATCACAAGATATATAAGCAGACGAATCAATAATATTGTGTGAGTCATTAGCAGCAGAGATATCTTGCTCATCAACCTTATTGACAAAGAGTAACAGAGTAGGTATGGGCTGTGTGTCTGAGGTAGCTACATTGGCTTTAGGATGAAGACATGCAGAATCACAACCATTTTCCATTCCACCATCCTTGGACCAGCACGACTGTATAGAGTGACCCATACATGTTACAATTTGAGCAAAGGATGTGAGTTGAGCAGTAGTCAAATCAGGTGTAATGCTATTGGCATTTGAAGCATTTGTTGAAGGAGAGTTGACAGTGGAAGGTACAGAAGATTGTGTTGAAGTTTGACTGGGGCAACATAAAGAAGCCATTGCAAGTCGACAACATTTGGTGCCCATGTTCATCACTCTAGTCACTAGTTGAGCTAAGTCATATGTCCCATCAGACCAGCATTCTTTCAAGAAAGTTGAACCTCTTCTTTCAACATGGACCAGCAATCTCTATTAGGCAAGCCATCTATGAACTTTTGTATCTGCTGCCAGGGAGTAAAATCTCAAGCTGTGCCATTCAATTGATGTACTGCTGACCACCATGCTTGGACATAGGCAGAAACTATGTTCAGGGATGCTGTCAATACAAAAACCTTTGACTTGGTAAATTCTGTGACTGAAGTGCTACCAATTCTGAAATGTTCATGTAAGAAAGCAAGGAGGTCACAAGCAAGATGGATAGGTAAATTGTAAGGGCCACCACATTTGGAAGGTAGAGAATCCTATATTTCCTGAGATAATTTCTCAACAATAATGTTGATAGGACTCCACACAGGCTAGGCGCATCAATGGCAGGCTTGGCATTGGTTCTGGACACTTTGCCACACGTGTTCCAAACTTGGCACACACAATTTATCTATTTTAGGCCTTACCCAATGGCCACGCACAGCAAGCAATGGATCCAATCAGTGATAGTGCCGGTGGCAGCCAGAATGACAGCTAGCATCACACTGCCAGCAAGCATTGACAGGTAGTATCAATTAATCAGCACATGGCATGGCTAGCTGACAACAGCGCTTATAAATTAGGAATAATGTCATTTACTTGTGATGGATGGCCTGATGTTTACCCTGGTGCCTGACACCTCTTGACGCCCCTCCCTCAGCCAGACAGACAGCTTGCTTGCTTCATTTCTCAACATTTAGTTTAATACATGATGTTTAATTACATTACTTACAGTTTACCATCTCTTGGCAACTCTTAGCCCCTTAGCAACAGGGAACTTGTTTCTCACTATAAATACTTGCCATTGTCACTAGTTACAACAGAACAGAGTACCTTGTTTACACCTCTCAGTTCACTCTATGGTTCAGATTTTTTTTGAGCTGACTAAGTTCATAGTTGCCAACTGTCTGAACACTCTTAGCCTGCTTGCTGCAGTTACGCTTACAGAACCTACATGCCTTGCACCTATGGCAGGCATCATGCAGCTTAGTCATTGCTAAGCCTCTAGTTTCCTTATCGCATCTCATTGCTGGACTTACTCATCCTTACCTCTCTACCTCCTTTAGGCATACTTCATCTTTAGCACACTGTCCTTACTGCACACCCTTGCCAGATATCATTACTGTAGTACTTGGTGGCAAGTATTACTGTAGTCCTGGGGCTTATTGGTAACTCAGAAAGTTCCCTCTAATCCACACTGTTGCTTGCTGATTGCTTGAGGTAATGAGGTGCTTCACAGAATATTAAATACTCTGGTGGGCAGTAGAAGGTTCTCAGTCAACTCCAGCCTAAACAGTTCACTCCCTGGGAACTGCCGAGCCTTTGTTTTCCAATAGACTTCCAAGAAGAGGTTCAATAAACTC
>QFEW01001804.1:490-20246 GCA_003316525.1 Termitomyces eurrhizus
TGAGGAGGGCCTCCTTGCTAGGGGTCGATGATGACAGGAACACAGTTATGTCTCCTCTGGCAGCAAAGGAGGACATGGTTGTGCTGACTGAATTGGCAGCAATAGTAAGTGAGGGTAAGGAGAACGATGGGGGAGCAGCAGTGGCAGACGACGATGAAGATGCAGTAGAGGAGGAGGATACTGAGGTGCATGAAGTAACTGACAAGCAAGAGGTTGAGGCAGAGGAGCAAGAGGTCAAGGGATCAGCAGAGGGACTGTCAAGGAAAGACTCCATCTGGCAGATGCTGCCACGCTTTGGCTCTGCTGCCCCTTGGCAGGCAGCATCTAACGAGTTGCCAGACTTGAGCCTTGGCAGCCCGTAATTGCCAGGATAAATCCCTTTTGGACCCCCAACTGGTGCCTCGCATCAACGGCGATGCCTTTCAGTGGCTAGGTCAAGACCTAGTCTATCCGGTAGTGGCCTTGCACCCTCAGAAAATATTGGAGTGATTTGCCAGTAGGGCGATTAGAATGAGGAAAGTGCTGAGTCAGGAGTGGGAATGCGTCTAGGTGCAGATCATGGCATTTCGCCTTCGATACAACAACCTGGCGCATAGTCTTGCCATTTTGCAAGACTACTAGGCAGACTGCCAGAACGCTCTTGACTAGCAGTTGGCCAACAATATCCAGCCCGGTGACTTGTTGCTGCTGTGAGACACCTCCTTGCCGCTGGACTATAAAGACTATTAGACGGACTATAGAGTAGATTAGCTGTCTTGTATATAGCTATTTCTTGCTGGTCAATATATCTTTATGCTTGTTGCCTGGACTTCTAAACTTGAAATGAAGATGGTAAGCAAGGAAATAGGATACAGACAGGAAAGAAAAGGCAGTGAAGAACTTAGCAATATGCAGAAGAACCAGGGGGAACAGCAAAGCAGCAAGTAAGGTATGGCAAGGAGGGAACAGTAAAATAGAAGAATTATTGAAATAAAGAAAATACTCAGTAGATCATCATAGCAAAAAACCCTTGGCAAAGGTTGTGCAAGGTGCTAAGCATGTAGTGCCTCAAGCAGCAAGTCGATGCGTTCCCTGGTGAGATACGGCAGTAGGCAAAACACAGCAACCAGTCTGTAGAGTACAGATCCATCTAGTCATTGGAGGTCAATAGCGCGTCTGGCAATGAGGTTGGCAGTTGCTGAGATGCTTTTGGAAGCTGGCTGGAAATATGTCGCTTCAATGATGTCAGCAAGGAGCAGGGGGTGTGTGCTAGTAGCTGCATAATAAGAAAAACAACCCATGTACTTACGAATAGTGACTCTTTCCAATTAAAAGACTAAATATGTTGCTTCACTCCAATGGGACTCATCGCCATCGACAGCCTTGAAGAGTGCTTGCTGCACATCAAAGTGGGGTTGTTCCACCAACTCATTGGCATGTTTGTTGTAACCAGAGATGCGAATGTGGTGGATATTGTACTTCTTGACGAGGTAAGTCAATGCTTTAATGATCAGCACACTATTATCTGTGACAATCTCCCTTGCCTCCCATCAGCAAATGACGTCCTCAAAGAGCCACTTGGCGACAGCGTCAGTATTTTTGCATTGGAGCATGCAGAACTCTGGCCAATGGATTAGCAAGCAGTGTCACTAGATGATATACTTATAGTGACCTGACTTTGGCATGTGCATAGTGTCGATATATATCTTGCTAAATAAGGGCGCTGGCATGGCAATGGTAGGTGGTATGAGCACTTGATGAGTTTGCTGAATTTGGCAAAAGTGGCAGGTCCTGATGTACCAGGCAATGTCGGCGCTAACATGAGGCCATCAGAAATGCTTTAAGAGAGTGGCTCAGGTAGCATACAAGCCTTGGTAACCTAGTTTGTTGTGCATAGCATGTAGGATATGCAGGCAACTGTCCTGCTTGATGACCAACTTGTGGGTGCCATTGTGATGTTGTCACCAAAGACAATTGTCAGCAAAGAAGAAGTGAGTGGCATAGCGAATAAAGGTGGCATACTCATCATTGCTAAGATTTTCCAGTCATTTAAGGTCTTGTATCCATTGTTCCATGGCTAATAAGCGCTTATCTTCAGCCTGAGCCTTGGGAGATCAGAGTACAGTGTTGTATGTTAGCTGGCAGCTGTCTTTTCTAAGCAGTTGAGATTCCTGTACAATCCTTACTGGAGGGGAATCTGTTAAAGACAGGCAAAGCACAGGGGACAGAAACTGTCACTAAAGCTGAAGTCCAAAGTCAGAAAGAGTGTATTGAGCAAGTAAAGTATTACTAACCTGAAGTCCAAAGTCAGAAAGAGTGAGGACTTCAGATGATCTATCTACAGTTTATATACTACTGGAAAACTATATACATGTGAATAAAGAATAATCACATGTGGATACATGTGATAAAGTATAATCACATGTAGATACATGTGATAAAGTATAATTACATGTGGATACATGTGATAGAATGAACTTGGGATAGAATGATGATCATAATGGAATGCATGCAACAGGCAATTTCAACAAGAACAGCCTTCCCAGCACATGCTGCATGCAACTATTTCTCAGCACCAAAATGGGATGAGTTCAAACCACGTAAGCTCTTCCAATATTTCAAAGAACTTAAATATCTCTTTAGAGATTGTGGGGTTACCGACTCCACTCAAATGAAGGAATACATGGCATGCTACATTTTCTATGACATGGCAGAAACCTGGACTAGTCTTCCCAAATTTGCTACTCCCATGCCAGGTGCCTGACCAGCTATTGATGGTACCTATAAAAGATGGAAAACAGCAATTATTCAGCTTTACTCTGGTGCTAAAGAGGCTACATGATACATGGTAAACAAACTCCAGAAACTCATTCAGGACACCTTTGATAGCAGTACTTACTCTCTTGGCACCTTTTCGACTAACTATCAGAAATTCTAGAAGATCGCCAGATAACTCTTCCAGAACAGTAAACTCTATATTAATGAAAAACATCGCTTATTCCAGCAAGGCATCCCAACGTTGCTATGGACTCGCATCGCTAGGCACTTAGAAATTATATACTTGACTCATCATCCTGAAGAACCCTATGCTGTTGCCAATGTTTTTGAGGCAGGTAAATGGATCTTAAAGGGCACTGACACAGATATTGGCATTGGCATTCAATATGCTAGGACGACCTCGCTTGAACATGTCAATGGCATCCTTCTAGTCCAGACCACTGCTGCCCTTCCCGCCAATAACTTCATAAAGAAAGAAGACCTCAATGCCACCATTAACGCTGCTATTGCCTCTGCCATAACCTGAATCGAGACCATGATTGCCACTAGCATGACCACTTCCTGTATTGCTAATGCTCCAGAATCTAGCAGTTGCCACTTCTGGGGTAAAATAGAACACACAATGATCTGAGGACGCTGCAATATTTTGGAAAACTATATATGACAATGTAAAATATGCAGGGCCATCAATGGCAAGGTCATTTTAACCACAGGTGCTATCATCCCAAACTACCCAGAGCTCAAAACCTACCAAGAGCAGATAGATGAGTAGTACAGGTGCAATCCAGGACAGATTGTTACTGGCACTTTCTCAGACAACACTAATTCTGATCCTGACCAAGCAGCACAGCAGCAGATGATCTATGAGGTATTGCACTTTGACAGCATTAGCAACCATCCCGGCTTCTCTCAGGAAGAGCGTATTTCCAAGCTGGAACAGGAACTCAGCTCGCTAAAGAACCAGATATTTGATGGTGTTGAGATTAAACAGTCTAAACAGCCTCTTTGCAGCTATAAACCCATGTCAGCCGCTTACAATTCTCCCCTGCCTACTGCCCCTACCGCTGCACCTGCCACCTCATCTATATTAGCCACACCAGCTCCTGCTGTCCAACCTCCCACATCTACTCCTGTTTCTGACATTTCCTTGCCGCCCCTCCATCCTTATGCTGGTCTCTCTAATAGATATCACGCTCCTGCCCAGTGCAACTTCACCGCTCCCAAGAAACATCCTGAAGGCGGTTATTGCCCTACTGCACCAATCTTTGACATAGAGTAGTCCAATCACATTTTTAGTTGCATTATGAAAACTCTAGTTATGCTCTCTGTTGAAGAACTCTGCAGTATTGCTCCCAACATCAGGAACCAGATTAAAGCAGCAGTTACACCTCGACGACCCTTGGCAACCACCGTTACCAAGATCAATAAGTTGGACGATGCACTTCCTGACTTCTCTGTAACCACCGACCCTCCCGTTACTCTTAGCGCCAACACTTTCACTGCTGACCCAGTCGCTAATGCTACTTCAATCAATTTGGTAGAAACATATATGCAGTCGCTAGAGCATGGAGAAGATCCCACTATCCTTACTGTTGCTCAGAACGCCCATGCCATTAGGTCTATCATGCTTACTGTCAACAACAAAAGTGACAATGAGGCCATTGTGGACAGCGGTTTCCAGATTATTTCTATGGCTGCAGAAGTCACTAATGAGCTAGGATTGATTTATGACCCTACCATTGTCCTGAACATGCAGAGTGCTAACAGCACTGTCGACAGATCTCTCAGTCTTGCCAAGAACATACCATGCACTATTGGCGACATTACATTCTATCTACAGATCCACATCCTACACTCATCCACCTATGACCTGCTACTCGGTAGACCTTTCGACGTCTTAGCATGCTCAGCAGTCAAGAGGGCAACAGAAAGATACACGCAGCAAGCTGCTAGAATTCACTGAACATCATGCCAGTGAGCAACCTCACTAGTGTTTTCACAGACTGTCAAGGAGGTGATTGGCAATGATCATGGAAATGTAGCGCTCACGCTAGGATATGACCATGCCAGAGGTCTTGTACATATTTTGAAAACGGCCTTTCTTGATACAGAAATACTTTCTACTACACCTAATCTCGCTACTGAAAATCCACAGAAAACCACACAAACTATTATTGACTCCTTTCTTGCCTACTTGTACCTTACCACTTCAGACTTTTTCCAGAAAATTGCTACAAAAGACACATACCTTACTACTCTTTTTAAAGCCTCTGCTTGCCGTTCTTGAACTTTTTGCACCCCACTCTACATTTACTGATCTTAATCTCCTTTCTGCCTCTGTTTATAGTAACACTAACATTTCCAAGAGAAAAGGCATTCAGATGAAGAAGAAATACAAGCCTATTGTGCTGAAAACCAAGCCCGTAGCTGCTCACTCCCCTGAAGCTTTCCAAATCAAATGCCATATCCTTGGCAATCCTCTTGCCAGTAAAAGCAAGAGAATGCGAAAAGAGATCAGGAAAGTTGTCTATAGTGGTGTTCTGTAGTTTCTGAGTGAGAGATAGACCCAGTAAGGCACCAGGTGGTTGAGAAGTTGATGGATAAGAAGGGACAATGCCTTCTGCCGACTGCTTTAGCAGACAGCATATGCACTGGAGACAAGTTTCTGGTAAAATTCTGCCCTAAAGACCCTCGCAGTGGGCTCCAATTTGATAATGCCCAAAAGTGGATCAGTTGCAGATACGGTTTACGGCTACTGACCTGTGAAACAATGCATTGGGGACATAGAAAAGAAACTAGAGGCTTAGCAATGACTAAGCTGCAGGATGCCTGCCGTAAATGCAAGACACGTAGGTTCTGTAAGCGTAACTGGCAAGCAGGCATGAGGTGAACTGAGGGGTGTAAAGTAAGGTACTCTGTTCTGTTGGTAACTAGTGACAATGGTAAGTATTTATAGTGAGAAACAAGTTCTCTGCCACTAAGAGGCTAAGAGTCGTCAAGGGACGGTGAACTGTAAATAATGTAATTAAACGTCCTGTATTAAACTAAATGCTGAAAAATGAAGCAAGGAAGCTGTCCATCTGTCTGAGGAAGGGGGTGCCAAGAGGCATGAGGCACCAGAGTAAACGTTGGGCCATCTATCATGAGTAAATAACATTATATCTAATCTGTTAGTGCTGTTGTCAGCTAGCCATGCCATATGCTGATTGATTGCTGCCATTTGTCAATGTTTGCTGGCAGCGTGATGCCAGCTGTCATTCTAGCTGCCACCAGTGCTATCACTGATTGGATCTGTTGCTTGCCATGTATGGCCATTGGGTAAGGCCTAAAATAGCTAAATTGTGTGCACCAAGTTTGGCACATATGTGGCAAGGTGTCTGGAACTGCTGCCGAGCCTGCCGTTGATGTGCCTAGTCTGTGTGGAGTCCTATCAGTGCATAGTATATAAGATAGCTACTTCACATGTACATAATAACAAATCATAACCTCTTGAGCACTCAGTTACACTCAGCGTTCAAATTGTGCTAGCTTTGCCTGACTTCATTTCTAAGTTGGGTGCTAGCTTTGTCTATCTCATCTTCATTGTTTACAGTGCCACCTATGGACACATTATGCTGCACTACTCATCTTTTTCTCTTTATCTTTGCTTAAGCTACGGCACTTACTATTTGCCAGGTAGCACCCAAGGTGCTATCATATAGCACATCATTCTATCACATCTGCTTGAGCACATCAGGACCCTGTCAAGACTCCTCAGAACTATGTATGCCAGGCACTGGAGATGGTGTTGTACTGCATATACATCCAGCACACTCAACCAACCAGTTGGTGTCATCATTTTGGAGCCTACAGCAAGGAGTTCTATTAAGACAGAATTCTGCCAGAAACTTGAGCTCAGCAACAGCGCTGCCTCCTGTTGGAAAGCACTTTTGAACCAAGTACCACCAACTCACCATATTTACTAGGCTGCTATCAAGACAAACTTTAGACCAGGAGCTTGAGGCTGCCCCAGATAGCCTAGCCAAAAGCTTTTTCCCTTTTTCCTGACTTTTGAGTACTTGACAGGCAAAAACCATATGCCGCTTACTTCTCTGGAAGAGCTATTTAGGTTATTATTGCCAGAACCTAGTGACTTAGAAATAACCGAGCCTGTATCCACTACATTGACACTAAGTAACATAAGCACCACCATTATTCCTACAATACACACACCTGCCAATATGGAGCAGACAAATAACTAGTGCATGCCACTCAGAAACCACTTCTTATTGCCAAAATGGAACAAAACAAAGCCCTATGAACTTAAGCAGTATTTCAAGGAATTGGAGTACTTGCTACGCAACTGCTACATGACAGACAATACACAGATAAAGGAATACGCTACTAGATACATCTCATATGATACAGCTGAATCATGACAGGCTTAAAAGAATTCCAAGGACTAACAGATGATGCAGTGCCAAGGCCTTTTACCTATAATGAATGGAAGAAGGCTATTATTCATTTGTATCCTAGTGCTGAAGAAGCTACACATTATATGATAATGGAAATCCAGAAGCTAGTACAAGACACCTTTGCAATGGAGATTTATACTCTAAGCACGTTATCAACTTATTATTGCAATTTTTAGCGGATAGTGAGATGGCTTGTCCAGAATAGAAAGTTATACAGAAACAAGGAGCAACACTTGTTTCAACAAGGGTTCCCAAGCTCATTGTGGACTAAGATTGCGTGTTGCCTGGAGATTCTTATGCACGACCATCACTCCGAGGAATCTTATAATATAGATAAAGTCTTTGAGGCAGAAAAGTGGGTATTAAAAGGCACAGACATGAGTATACCTTTGCAGTGACCTGGCTTGGATCATGGAGGGATGGCATCCAAACTAAAGTTGCCAACTCCTAGTGCCACTAATGATTGCAACAAGTTCATCAAGAAAGAGGATTTGGAAAATACTGTTAACACCACGGTCGCAAATGTCATGAATAAGCTTAAGACCTTAATCTTGACTAGTCTCTTGGCACCTAGGAACAATTTACAAATGGGACTTTGCCATTTCTGTGGTGAGGTGGGACATACTATGACCAGGGGTCAATGTGCTATCCTTGAACAATATTTGCGACAAGGAAGAGCACGCCGTGGGGTGGATGGTAAAATAGTCCTACCTTCGGGTGCTAACATTCCCCTTTATCCAAGCTTATAATAAGACTTTCCAAGAGTGCATTGATGAGTGGCACTGTCAAAACCCCAGAAACTTAGTGACAGGAAATCTAAACAGTATGGCAATGACGGAAGCAGAAGCAACTCCCCAACAAACACTAATTCACGAGGTACTCCAGCTTAATGCTGTTAGCAAACAACCTACATTGTCATGCAAGCAGAGGATTAAGACATTAGAAAAGGACTTGAAGTTGCTAAAGAATCAGGTCTTTGATGGAGTAAGGATTATAAAGGGCAAGGAACTGTTAAAAGACTATAAACCCTCAGGTGCTACAATAGATCCTGCATCAGCAAAAGCCTCAACTTCTAGTGCTAACGACAATGCACCAGATGCAACCAAGGTGCCTGCCATTACTGAGCTACTGCTACATCCTTACGCAGGCCTTGGAGGACATTACGCCCTACTCCTTAATTGCAACTTCAGAGTGCCAGACAAACCTATGGGGCTATTGACCAACTGTGCCTATATATGACCTAGAAAAGTTTAAGGTAGTTTTTGATTGCATTATGCAAAGCCAAGTTACACTATCTGTGGGAAAACTTTGCAGTGTGGTGCCTGATGTCAGAAACCAGATGCGTACTGCTGTGATGCCTCAACGCAATATAGCTAACAATGTGACGGTGGTGGACAAATGCAATGACATGTTGCCTGGATTTGTGTACATAACAGAAACCATAACCCCAGAAATCAAAAAGGAGGCTGCACCACCTAAAGAAGCTATGTCCATTGACCCAGTGGAAACCTACTTTAAATCACTAAGATCTAGCGACAATCCCACTATCCTGACTGTAGCTCAGGACTCTCATGCTATTTGTTTGATCATGCTAACTGTGGATGGCAAAAGCAAAATCGAGTCTATTGTGAACAGTAGATCTCAGATTATTTCTATGGCTACCGACGTTGCTAACGAGCTTGGCATCATTTATGACCTATCAATCATTCTTAATATGCAGAGTGCTAACGGAACTATCAATTGATCCTTGAGAATGGCTCATGACATGCCATGTGCTATTGGTGATCTTATGTTTTACCTTTAAATTTATATCCTTAGGTCACCTGCATATAACTTACTATTAGGAAGGCCCTTCAATGTTTTAGCTCGATCAGTAGTCAAGACCATGTCCGAAGACAAAATAATGCTAACTATTAGCAACCCTAATTCTGGCGTCAGAAGAACAGTCAGTACCGACGTTTTCCCATGGAAAATTCTAGAAGCCTGGACCTAGAAAATGACTATACGTTAGCAATGACCCTTGCAAGTATTTTCTGGCATTATCAAGGAGATAAGTGATGAGGATCATAGAAATGAAGCGCTTATCTTGGACTATAATCATCAGACTGGACAAGTGACCCTTATATCACATACCTTCTTAGCCTACAAAATTTTGAATTCTTCTTCATTACTTACTAGTGAAGCATTATCCTACTTATACCTCACTATGTCAGATATTACTGAAAACCTTTTGACAAACACTTATTTTGTTTCTACTCCTGATTTTAAAGAACCTTTGATATCCAGTTTTGCTAGAAACCAAAATTCTATTTATAATATGTTTGCTAACAATAGTACCTCTAAGTACAAAGGGGTTCAGGTTAAAAAGAAGTACAAGCCAGTAGTGCTTAAAACAAAACTGGTAGCGAGTGCCATACCTATTCAGAAACTTGAAGAAACAGAGCTATTAGATGATGATGACTTGCTGACCATATCAGAAGAAGAAGAAAACAGCTAAAGATATTATAAAACTTTGATAAGCCTATTTCTTTTATTTACTTATTTTACTTCATTTTTTTTGCTAGACTGCTTACTGTATTATACTTCACAGACATTCTTTTCTTATATAATTAAAACGCAGCACTAGCATATTGTCAACGCTTAGCGCCTTGCACAACTCTTGCCAAGGATTTTTTGCTATGATGATCTACTGAGTATTTCCCTTTTCTTTAAAATCTTGCTAAGTCCCTCATTTATTACTTCCCTTACTATGCTTTACTTAAATTTCTGATGTTTCTATTCCTTTCTTTGTGTCATACTTACTTAGTTGTTAATACTCTCTTATAAGTCGCTAATCTTCCCATTTCACTTGTTAGAAAGGTGGCAAGAGAATTTATAAAAACAAGCATGGCAAGTATCCAAAAATATAAACAAGATGGCTAAGCTACTCTATAGTCTGTCTACTTACTCTCATCATCCAATGGCAGAAGGTCTCTGAGTTGAACATGGTTGGTGGCCTGCCAGTTCAGAGCATCCTGGCAGTTGGCTTGGTAGTCCTGCAAGATGGCCAGACTATAGGCCAAGTTGTCAAATTGGAGCCTGAAGGCCATGAGCTAACTACATACATGCTTCCACTTCCAACTCAGTATTTCCTCCATCTTTGCTGCTCTCCTGGCAAACCTCTCTAGCATTTTGGAAGGATGCAAAGCGACCACAGGATACATGAGATCTTGTCCCAGCTACTGAAAAGCATTGCCAATTATGCAGAGGGTTAGCTGTGAGGTCTAGAAAGAATCAAATCTTGCTGTGGTCTCCTTGTCCAAATCTGTTCCAGCCCAAGAGGCAGTAGGGCCATGGAGTGGCAACCACTGCCAATTGGAGTCTTCCCTCAGTGTTTTTTTGTTCTGCTCTGTTGCTGGAAGTGCACCAGCTGTGCCCTCTAGCCTCTCCTCCTACATCTCGGAATCTTCATCTTCTACCACATTCTCATTACCCCCTATGCTGCCCTCTCCATTGCTACTGGTATCATGGCTACATCCTCCTCATCCTCAGCAGCCAGCAAAGATGCCCTTTCTAGATGGATGGGAGATAATAACTGGCTGGGACTGCCTTCTAACTCAGCAGGAGAGAGGCGGCTGGTGGCAAGTGCAGTCTTCAACTCCTTCATCTCTATATCTTCTGGGGTGGAGGGTACGTTTTGCTTTTGCTAAATAAATGTTAAAATTGCCTGTTACATCCATTCCACTATCTACTATGATCATCATTCTACTCCAAGTTCATTCTATCACATGTATCTACATGTGATTATTCTTTATTCACATTTATATAGATCACCTGAAGTCCTCACTCTTTCTGACTTTGGACTTCAGGTTAGTAGTACTTTACTTTGCTCAATACATTCTTTCTGACTTTGGACTTCAGCTTTAGTAACAGTTTCTGTCCCCTGTGCTTTGCCTGTCTTTAACACCAAGTCCTGCACAATATATGAGTGTACTGGTACAAAGCATCAGAAGCAAAGTTCAATATTCTAAAGACAGTAGTGATTTCAATAGAAACAGAAACTTACAATGTGCATACAAGAAATGTTGAGACACATGGAAGATAAATTTGTAAAGATACTAAGAAATTTCATCTGGAAAAAACATCCTATCCTACAGTTGACATAGACACCATGTGGCTACTTCATTAAAGAAGAGCCAAGAAGATGCTAGACATTAGAATCTAAAATGAGGTGATAGAACTTATTATAAGCAAATGAAGAGATACTTAAAAATAAAGTTAGACATATTAGCATGAGCAGATATAGCAGACAAAATAATTGAACAAAAACTAGCCAAAAATACCTTTCTACAGACTATACATATTGATATAAGAGAAAAAAAAGAAAGCCTATCTTCACAGTTCCAAAGAATGCTAAAAACAGCAAAGAAACATTATCTTGCTTTTGAACTCTAAATACTGGAAGATTCACTAAAGAACTCAATACCAATTTGGTTCTATCTAAAGATGGCCACTATGAAAAACATGAGGGTAAACTTTTGTAACAAGATGATGATGATGATGATGATTTAATTTGTTTAGTTAGAGAGTTATTTTGTATATGGGAATAATGTTCTAACTCCCTCAGTATGTAATAATATGCTACTTACAGACACTTTGGTAAGTACTTCAGCCTGATGCTTTTTTAAGCATGCTGGTTATGCCTCATAGCCACTTTACTATAATTTGATCCTACTCAAGCTCTTCATTGGAGTTCATACTACTTTGCATATATAATCCCTTTTTATGTTGAAATTGCCTGTTGCATGCATTCCATTATGATCATCATTCTATCCCAAGTTCATTCTATTACATGTATTCCCCATATGATTATATTCTATCACATGTATCTGCATGTGATTATATTCTATCACATGTATCTACATGTGATTATTCTTTATTCACATGTATATAGTTTTCCAGTAGTATATAAACTGTAGATAGATCATCTGAAGTCCTCACTCTTTCTGACTTTGGACTTCAGGTTAGTAATACTTTACTTGCTCAATACACTCTTTCTGACTTTGGACTTCAGCTTTAGTGACAGTTTCTGTCCCCTGTGCTTTGCCTGTCTTTAACAGACAGTTGATGGAAAAAGCGAGATAGAATCTATCGTGGACAGCAGATCACAAATTATTTCAATGGCTGCCGACGTTGCTAACAAACTAGGCATTATTTATGACCTAACAATCATTCTTAACATGCAGAGTGCTAACAGCACAATCAATCGATCCTTGGGAATGGCCCAGAACATGCCATGTGCTATTGGCGACCTTACATTCTATCTGCAAATTCATATACTGAGATCACCCACATACGACCTACTATTGGGAAGGCCCTTTGACGTGTTAGCTCAATCAGTAGTCAAGACAATGTCCGAAGACGAAATGATGCTAACTATTAGCGACCCTAACTCTGGGGTCAGGAGAACGGTACCGACATTTCCCCGAGAGAGATTCCAGAAGCCAGGACCAAGAAAGTGACCTTACGTTAGCAACAAGCCTTGCAAGTGTTTTCTGACACCATTAAGAAGATGAGTGATGAGGATCATGGAGATGAAGCGCTTATCTTGGACTATAATCATTGGACTGGGCAAGTAACTCTCATATCACATACCCCTTTAGCCCCTGAAGTTTTGAACTCTTCTACGTCACTTACTAGCAAAGCTTTATTCTATTTATACCTCACTGCATCCAATATTACTGAAAATCTTTTGACAGACACTTATTTTGTTTCTACTCCTGATTTTAAAAAACCTTTGATATCTGGTTTCGCTAGAAACCAAAGTTCCATTTATGATACGTTTGCTAACAACAGTACCCCTCAGCGCAAAGGGGTTCAGGTTAAAGAGAAGTACAAGCCAGTAGCGCTTAAAACAAACCAGTAGTGAGTGTCATACTCGAGGAATTTCGCATTGAAAGAAAGAAAGATCATTGGTTACCCGTTAGCGACCCTTCCCAAACTTAATCCAAATCCGCCACCCTTTGAACCTACAGGACAATTTATGGAGGAACAACGGGCACTATTCCTTAGTGCCCATGATACAGGCTTTCTATTGACAGCAGAACTAGATGTATTAGTCAACATTATGCAAAAACAAAACGAAGCGTTTGCTTGGGAGAATTCAGAACGCAGTAAACTCAGAACTGACTTCTTTCCACCAGTGGTTATACTGACAATACCTCACGTACCTTGGACCGAGCATAACTGACCTATACCACTGGGCATTGAAGCCAAAGTTTGCCAAATTATTCGCTCCAAGATAGCAGCAGGAGTTTACGAGCCTTCTAATTCAGCTTATAGATTGCAATAGTTTTTGTGTACTAAAGAAAGAAGCTACATATAGTTCACAGTTTGGAACCGCTAAACAAAGTCACGATTTATTATTCAGAGGTACCACCCTTCCCTGATCATGTTGCTGAGTCTTTTGCAGGACAAATATGTGGCGCTACCCTGGATTTGTATGTTGGCTATGACGAGCGCTTAATTCACTCTTCCTCTTGTGACTTAACAACATTTCAAATGCCGTTCGGAGCGCTATGACTAGTTACACTTCTTATGGGATGGATGAACTCGGTACCTATATTCCATGACAACATTACATTTATTCCTCAACCCAAAATACCCCACCATGTGCTCAGCTTCATAGACAATGTAGGAGTTAAAGGCCCGAAGGATTGGCGCCTTGTGAATAGCAAGCCCGAAGTGCACCCAGAAAATCCCAATATTTGCATGGTGCTATGGGACTTTTTTCAATTGGTTAACCAAGTGCTCCAGCGCATGAAGTATTGTGGCGGAACATTCTCAGGACACAAGCTGGTTCTTTGCGCACCTCAATTTAAAATTTTAGGGCACGTTTGCATGCCAGAGGGCAGGATCCCTGAGGAGAGCCGATTAGCGCTTCTGGAGAAGTGGGGAGTCTGCCATAACCTCTCAGAAGTTCACGTATTTCTAGGCACAGTGGGTGTTCTGCGCATATTCATACACCATTTTTCATATCGGGCGCACACTCTTAATTGCTTAACTCGTTCTGGGGTCCCCTTCAAATTTGGACCTGACCAAATTAACGCCCAAAAGGATTTAGTAAAGGCGCTGCAGGAAGCGAAGCCGTTGATACTCATCAACTATACTATTTCTGATCCCGTTATACTTGCTGTTGACACCTCCTACATTGCGGTCGGCTTCTTTTTATGTCAATGTGGTGGTGCAAATTGAAAAATCAGATTATATGGCTTGTTTTGATTGTTTTAGGCGCTATGCATGTACCTATTGGGGTTCAAAACCTGATTGTCAAAGTCGACGCACGTTACATCAAAGGAATGCTTCAGAATCCCAATATTCAACCTTCTGCCAGTATGAATCACTGGGTAGTGGCGATATTAATGTTCCACTTTGAGTTAGTATATGTAAAAAGCATGTTTCATGGGCCGGATGGATTATCTAGACAGCTCAGACAGCCAGAAGATAAAGTGCTAGACAATAGCGACAACAACGTATTTGATGACTAGATCGACTGACTGCAGGATTTTGTACATATCATTCAATTGCCTATTCTGGCGCTTCACAAAGATCACCCAATCTTAACTTGGCTACACCCTATCATCCCATATTAATCTAAACCATATCAGGCTCCATTGACTTTTTATATGGCCAGTATCTATAACATCGCTAAGCCATCTAATGATCTAAAGATAGTCGAGGAACCCAGACTCTTGCAGGAAGACAGTCAAAACCTACCATATTTGGCAGTACCTCAAAGCGCCAAAGCTAAGTCAGAAGATCAGCACGTTGATCAGGTTAGAAAGTGGCTACAGAATTTGCAACAACCATCAGACCTTACAGATACAGAATACGCCACCTTCATCCGATATGCAACAACTTTCTTTATAGTTGAAGATCAGCTTTGGCAACACAATAGAAATGGCACCCACAAATTAGTAATCAAACCTGACAGTTGAATCAGAATTCTACGCGCTATGCACAACAACTTAGGACATCGAAGGCTCTATGCAACGAGGGTGAATTTATTGGAACGTTTTTGGTGGCCTCAAGTTAGCGCCAATATTGTGTGGTATATTTGCACTTGTCATCTTTGCCAAATCCAGCAGACGTGCCAAGTTTTCATTCCTCCAACAGTAGCAACTCCAGCACCATTGTTTGGAAAAATATATATCAACACTATGCACATGCCCAAGTCAGGGTGCTACAAATACATCATCCAGGAAAGGTGTTCCTTGGTACATTGGCCAGAGTTCCATAGGCACCAGCAAGAAAATACAGACGCTATAGCTAAGTGGCTCTTCGAAGATGTTATTTGCAGATGGGGAGCCCTTCATGAGATTGTTACAGACAATGGGGCGCCTATAGTCAAGGCACTTACCTATCTCACGATAAAATACAATATACAGCACATTTGAGTCTCTGGATACAACAAATGCACTAACAGTATGATCAAAAGGCCACATTTCAATGTTTGACAGGCACTATTCAAGGTGGTAAACGGTGACAAAAGTTGCTGGAGCGAAGCGACTTATTCGGTCTTTTGGTCTGAGCAGGTTACTGTATGAAAAAGGATGGGCTGTTCTCCTTACTACGCTGTGACTGGCACTCATCCCCTGCTTCCAGCAGATGTTGTAGAGGTGACGTACTTACAACCCCTGCCCAACTCAATACTATCTTCTACCAATTTGATTGCTAGGCGCACTATTGACCTACAACAACACATGGAGGATCTCGAGTGCTTACACAAGGTGGTATTTCAAGCTAGATGACAGGCCACATTGCAATTTGAGAGTGAGCATAGTGCTACAATCCAGGACTATAACTTTACAGCTGGCACCTTAGTACTAATGTGCAACTTAAAAATCAAAGTGCCCATAACAAAAAGATATGACCTCAGTACCTAGGACCTCTCATAGTAGTTTCCCACAATAGGAGAGGTGCCTACATCCTCTGCGAGTTGGACGGCTCAGCTTTGCATCGACCAGTAGCGGCATTCTGATTATAGGACCCCACACAGGCTAGGCGCATCAATGGCAGGCTCAGCATCAGCTCTGGAAACCTTGCCGCACTCATTCCAAACTTGGCACACATGTTTTATTCATTTTAAGTCATTCCTGACAGCCATGCATGACAAGAGACATACCTGATCAGTGATAGCGCTGACGGCAGCAGGAATGACAAGTGACAGTGGGCAACATGCTGTCGGCAAGCATTGACAGATGGCATTACTCAGACAGCACATGGTCTCACTAGCCGGCGGCAGCGCTTACAAGTTAGAATGATGGTATTACCATGACTGACAGCTTGGTGTTTCACCTTGGCGCCTGGCATTGCCTAGCACCTTCTCATTATTTGGACAGACAGTATTTTCATTGACTTCTCAATATTTAGTTTAATGCATGGCGACTACTTACACTCTTTCCAGTTTGCCGCTCCTTGACGATGCTTAGTTGTTTAGCAACAGTGAACTCATCTTCACTATAAATATTTACCGTTGTCGTCAGTTAGAAACAGAACAGAGTACCCCACTTTACACCCCTCAGTTCACCCTATAGTGCAGATTTCTTTTGAGCTGACTAAATTCATAGTCGCCAACTGTCTGGACACTCTTAGCCTGCTTGCCACAGTTACGCTTACAGAACCTATGAGCCTAGCACTTACGGCAGGCATCATGCAGCTTAGTCGTTGCTAAGCCTCTAGTTCCCTTCCTGCGTCTTCTTGCCGCATTTAACCGTGTTCATCCTCCTACTCTTTTAGGCACACTTTGTCATTGGTGCAACTTCCTTACCGCCTTTCCTTGCTGACTATCGTTACTGACTTACACCCAACCTTGCCATTTAACTCTTTTTCAGACTTGTTTCCTGGGAACTGCCCAGGACTCCCTCAATCTTAGCGTGCCCAACGCATTATTATCCAGGTCAGTAGCCATAAACCGTATCTGCTACTGATCTACTTTTGGGCATCATCACTGACTCATTCCCTACTTAGCACATGAACATATTTCATTACCTTTGTCGGCGCTGGACATTGACACAGCCAAACTTTGAGAGCTTGAAGAGATGGAGTTGGTGGACGATGACGAGACCACTCCAGATGAAGATGAGGAGCAATAAACTCATACAAAAAATGAGGCGCTAACCGTTAGCACCCCCCCCCCTTGATCAGACTTAAGCATGTGGTATTAATACAAAATGGACTAGCAAATCGATTTGGGCTACAAAAGCTACGATAGTGAGGAAAACCTACGATGAGGACCTTTGACTCGTTCCTTGTGTCACCTATAGGTGGAAGGAGCGCTGAAAGGGGAATGCACCACAGCACTAGGCGGCGTGGGAGGAGCACCAGAAGGGGGAGGCACCAGAGCACTAGGAGGAGGTGTGAGAGGAGCCCCTGTAGATGGAGCATGGGAAGTGCCTAGAGGAGCGGTGGAAGGAGCAGGGGATGAGTGCCACCCGTCCTCATCTGGGTGAGACTTTAAAGCCATAAAGGAAACAATCAGGCACGTGAGCACAGCTCTACAAGCGCTGAGATTAACAAGAGTTGGCAGGGGAAGCCATGAAAGGCTCTAAAAAGCGGCAAGGAATTAGCAATCTAAGATCAGGAAGGAAGAGACAGACACTAACCAAACTCCTGGTCTCATGGAAAAGGCTGTGTAGACTCAAGGCGGTACCTGTAACAGGCTCCTACAAAATGCATAAGCATTGCTTAACACACGCGCTAATGGAGGGCGTACAGTGACTAAGTCAGGATCTAAGTCGATTATATACTCTTTGGATGCCGCTAGCAGGAGATGGTATCTGCGCACCAGGGTCATGATATTACTGTTCTTGTGTGAAAAGCTGCCAGAAGGCATTAATGCAAGAAACAGCTTGAGACAATCTAGAATGACAGGACGGTGAACAAGTACAGGGTTATCAAGAAGGAGGGAAGGTTTTGGCATGATGTGATACTGACTGGGTTAACAGTGCCAGAACCCATGAAATACCTCAAGCTACTTGCAGGGTCGCAGATACTTGGGAATTTTTACATGCGCAAAACAATCACGGGGGGGCAACAATAGCAATGCATTTCATATAACTACAACAAAAAAAATCAACTATCTAAAATCTGTCAGCCCGGTGGTGCCACAGAAAAGAAGGAGCTGACTTACATAAATGACATGGGAGATGGACAAGCATCAAGGACCAGGCAAAAGGAGAGGCTGGAGAGGCCTCTAGCCTTTGGCAAGACCGCAAAAAAGCCAGCCACCAGTAGACGAGTGGGGTGCCTAGCGAGGCAATGTGTTAGAAGGAAGAAAATGAGGTAATAAGGTGACAAACCAGATAGTGGCTCTCCTCCAGCAGCAACTCCAGATGCTCTTTTGTCTCCTTGGTCACAATTTGCTTTATTTGGCAACTATTAGAAGAGAAGGAGGATGAAAAAGGCAAAAGTGCACCTGAAAAATCCGACTCCAGTTCTTCTCCATACCAAAATGGGTCAATGGCAGGTTATTGTTCTAAATCTCACAAGCCACGCAAAGTAGCTAAGCTGGCAACGACGACCTAACTCAATGACTCCATTGGTCAGTCCGGGCATGCCAACAGCTGGGTAGTGGTGGAAAAAGGAGGTCGCATGTTCCAGGAAAGTGGGGGGATCAATCATGACATGAGCACGATCACAGCGGGGAGACCACATGATGCCGGTTGGGCTTTCTATCATGAAGACTGATGAGATTCTGTCAAGGCATGGGCAATTTATAGGACTTGGGCAGTGTTTTAACTAGCGACAGCATGGGAGGGCACTTCTCAAAGAACTTGGAATAGGTGAATGGAGTGTGCTGAAGGCCTAGTAGCTGGTGGTTAGGGTAAATGGATAAGTCCTGTAGTAGAGTGCCAGAGCTAGGGCTGCTCTATTTTCCAAACTGGTCACTAGAGTCTTCAGTACATCAAGTATTGGTTGGCCTATAATGTCCCTTAATGCGCTCAGTCCGAGTAGAAGCCTATCACCTCCCTCCAACTGAAAAATTGACTGTCCTCAGTCAAACACTGTCATTAATTTGACTGTGCTACAGTCCGTATAATGCCGCCAGCGCCTTATAAAAGTCATTTTCAGCACTTCACCTTCTTGTGTTTTTCTTCCCATCTTCTCAGCATGTCCACTATTTTTGATTCCTCTGCTCTCTGCAATTTCCTGGCTAAAGCCTCTTATTTATTCGATCGTGCTAAGTCTGTCAGTCCTACCAATGCACTACAAACTGTTCCTGGAATCATGCAGCTCTATCGGCGGTGGTTTGTGGTCCACAGCTCTGACAGTTTCTAGGTGCGGGGCATCAAGATTCGCGAATAGTGCATGGCTCGGTACCGCAAATATGAAAGTGCCAATTGGTTGTGACCATTTGCGAACTTGTTCATAAGTTTTTAGGTTTGATTTTGGATTCATGGCGCTAAGGTTCAGCACCCATACTAGGCTCCTTCTCTGTCCAACGAGATTGATGCCGAGGTTGGCGAAAGTAAGTTTCTCCTCTTTTTCCTCACGTTTCCAATGTT
>QFEW01001806.1:0-12999 GCA_003316525.1 Termitomyces eurrhizus
TACATTTCTTCACTCCTTATCTCTTCACTCTTCTTTCATTCATTCTCTTATTTCTTCTGACATTATCTCATTTTACTGTTTCTATTCTTTCAACACTATCTGTTAGTACTATTCTCAGCCCTTGAGGTGCTCTGGTTCTTTAGCTACTATTCAGACAAGTGTGGGCCCCTCAGCACCACTTCCAGACTGCTTACATAAGCCAGAGTTTGCCAGAGTTTGCCCTTTATTTGTGCAACTGTTTGTGTAGGCAATTTTTGAGTTTTTAAGGTTTTGTTGTACTGTACAGTTGTTTCCCATGCTTCAGAGGCCCCAGAAGCATCCAACCTGGCATAGGGAATCCCTAGACTTGTTTCCTTTGGATCTCCCTCTGCCAGATGAGTAGTTATTATGATATTGTCAGTACATACTCTAATACACTTTGGATCTCCCTCTGCCAGCTGTGTGACTGAGCCACAGCCTTTAGAGGTCACCCTTACAGTGCCTTGTTATAGTAGTCTTGATATTGCCCAAAATTCTGCCTTCTGTCTTGGTTTACTCTATCAAATCTATTTTTCCCCACTCTCAAAGTCTCCTGGTTTTAAGTTACAGTCTTCCGGTCTTCATCTCAGTTTCCTGGTTTCTCCTTAGTGTCTCTTTGCTCATCTCCAACTCCATTCCATTTTGTCAACCCTTGGACATAGTCTGATTCTTGCTACCCTTCTTATTGAACCCTGGCACTCTGCATGAGTTCCAGAATATCTCTGCACTTCTCCAAACTCTTTAGAACCTAATTATCTCTCTTCTTTGTAGGTTTGGAGCTGTCTTGTAGATGTCAAGTCTGCCTAGCAAGGACCCACTTGCAGTTGGAAGCCACTATAGTCAGCAGAACCTGATATTGCCAGTCCCTTGCCAAAAGTAAAGTAATATAATAAAGCAAGGACCTCTAGGAGGTTCCTGGTTACAATATACTATATTGGTTGCTGTGCTATTATAATGCTGTTTAACTAATCAGGCACCAGTATATAATGGAGTATGACTAACAATAGTCAATGCTGAGTAATGGCCATGCATATGGCTCATTCAGGCTGGCTACTAGAAGACAAAAGGGGATAGGACAGGCCAGGATGTGCTAAGAATGGGCACATCATTGGACTAAGCTCAGAATATGGTTGGACATGTTGAGAAACTAGTTTGACATGCTCAGCTCAGCTTCAAGGACTTTATATAGTCAAACCCACTCTGGGCACAGCTTACTTGCTTTGCCTCTAAGCAGGTTCAGATTCTAGGTCAAAGGGTAGACCAGACTCTCTTTGTCAATAGCTAGGTACTCTCTCCTGCAATTATTTGCATGACATGTTTGTCACACATGCACTTCTATGATTGCATCGTGGGCATCAGCTAGATTCCTCAGCACATTCTGTGCAAAGTTTGTTATCCCTTTGTGGATTACTTTGTCTGTATAAAGTTCTCAGATCATAGACATTGTTGAGTTTGAAGAGTGCAGATCCTGTTGCTTCTGATATACTCACATTGATTGCAAATTCAACTAGTAGACAATAATCCACCCAGTCCTTCTGATCAGGACACATGAATGCTTACAATATCTGTGCATTGTTTTGATTTGTGCATTCAGTCTGTCTATCTATTTGCAGATGAAATGAGGTTGACATGAGCAACTTTGCTTCAAGCATTTTATGGAGTTACTTACACCACTTGGAAGTGAACTTGGAGTCTTGATCACTGACCATTGAGCTGGGTAACCCATGCAATCTCACTATCTCCTTGAAATAGATCCACAATAGATTGGATGCTGTCATGTTTGTTCTTATGGAAATCAAGTGGACTATACTGGTCATTTGGCAGATTACTACCTACAGGTAGTTATAGCCCTGGAAAACAGGGAATGGACCAATAAAGTCCATCCCTATAGAGTCCCAGGGCTTGACTGGAAATGGAAGCAAATGCAGCTTCTCTGGCAGCTTTTACATTGATACTTTTGACTACTGACATGATTCACATGTTGCACAAAACTGGCTAGTTTCCTTGGCCATCTGAGGCTACCAGTACCATGGATGCACATGATTCAGCATCTTCTGAGTTCCAAAGTGGCCTACTACCTTGTAGGCCTATTCCAGGATAGTCATGATTAACAACTATTGTCAGGGCACACATAGGACTTTGGACCCAGTTGGGTTGTTGAGGTATATGAGCTTCTGCTCAACAGTAAAGTGTAGATGCACACTAGGATTCTCCAGTACCTTGACAAAGTGTTTGTCCTAGTTCTATCCTTGTCAGATATGTGCACAAAATTGCATGTCATCCTTAATAGTTGTGGCAGGATGATGATTGTGTGACTCTAGCACATCCTTCAACATCATGTTGATGATTGCTAGTGTAGGGATGACCTCTGGAGGTTGTGGCTAATCACACAACTGGCAGAGGGAAATCCAAAGTATATTAGACAGGCTATCACACAATGAAAAGAATAACTAATCACCTGTCAAA
The DNA here is from genome assembly GCA_003316525.1 of Termitomyces eurrhizus. Lineage (NCBI taxonomy): Eukaryota > Fungi > Basidiomycota > Agaricomycetes > Agaricales > Lyophyllaceae > Termitomyces > Termitomyces eurrhizus. The sequence continues at coordinate 2,485 of QFEW01001806.1, forward strand.
GGAACATCTGAAGAGAACAAGTCTAAAGATTTTTCTGCCATGGCATGGCACATCAGCACAGTGGCAGTAGCATGGAAAAGACTATACAGTACTTCAAATTTACTCTAGGACAAGTCGGAGATGCCCCAGCAGCTTCTAAAAGGGCATGGAGAAACTCTGGGAGTGCTGGGGAGTGCTAGAAAAGGAAGTCCCCTGACATTACCCTCCCATTAGAGTGTGGCACCTCAATGCACAGGTTAGAATAACTCCCAAATAGCATGGTCAACTTGGTAAATGCCTCAGATGTTTCACAGAACATTGGGGTGGGTGTGGTGAAACCTCTGGGTAAGGGCCAGTGTGTGGACATTCTCAGAAGATTTCCAGGATATGTCCTCAATACCATAGCCTTTTCACTTCACCCTGTACTGTAGTTTGTAGCAGAAGACAGCTCTCCAGGATTTTTTCAAACTCATACTCCAGGCTATTCTCTGCAAGGACTAGTAGCAGGGGTAATGGGGCTCAATATCTAGATATTGGGTTGTCCAAAGCAGGCAAGAGCTTGATTGCATTGAAAATGGGGTGGAGCTGATGCATCCTGGCTGGGAGTTAAAGTCAGTAGGCTAGTGGCTCTACCTGTAATTCTACCATGTATGGTCTGAGCCACTAATGCAAGAGCTTCTGAGAGGGCCAGATGGTTGTAACATCTGAAGAATCCAGATAGACCTGTTTGACAGGCTGGTATGTGGGGGCTGAGGTCCATCCTCAATTGTAGTATTGGGCCATGTTGTCCTTCACCTTGGTGAATGCTGCTTTTGCCTCTTCCTGTGCCTTATGCATCCAATCAACAAACTTATTGACACACTTGTTCTATAACTGCCACATGTGTGGTTCCAAACCCATCCAGGGATGCTGACCCATGTTGAGGAAGAATGGAAAAGACCTGCATAGATGAGTAGATGTGGTTGTTGTACTGAAACTCTGCCTCTAGGAAGAGCTCATTCTAGTCATCCTGGCACTTATTGCAGAAGAGTTGGAAGTACTATTCCAGCTTCTGATTGAAATACTTGTTCTGGCCATTAGACTGCAGATGGTAGATGGTGGAGGTGTGGAGCTTCATGTGGAGAAGCCAGTAGAGCTCTCAGGTGAATTCCACAATGAACTGCAGACTCCAGTTGGACCCATATGCATTGGAGAGGCCATGGAGCTTCTAGACATTTTTCTGGTGTTGGCAGTGCCCATTGCAGAGCAGGTTATGTGGATTGGGATGAAATGGGCACACTTACTGCAGAGGTTGACAACTAGCATAATAGCATCATACCCATGTGCATTTAGAAGTTCCATGATGAAGTCCATTGAGGCCATGCTACAGTGTTCTGCAGAGGTTGGCAGGAGGTGAAGCTGGTTAGAAAGGGAATGACATTGGGGCTTGGTCTGGAGGCAGAGGTTGCAGATGCTAGTGTAGGAGTTGATGTACCATAAGATGCACATGTTGTTGTAGCCCCAGCAGACATCCAACTTAATAAAGTGGCATGCACTCTGGAGGTTGTTGATGAGCTTGGAGACAAGGAGGAGGGAGTAACAATTCTTGATGGTCATTGTATTTAGCATGCAATAGTCCTGGACCAGTTACAGAGAGCCATCCTTCTTTGCCATGGAGGACTTTGAAGGGTGGATACATCCAGACTCAAGGTTTTCCCAGAGAAATGCATCCAGTTCATTCCACTCTTTGGTCACAAGCAGATAAACATTGCAGTTGGTGGGTTTTGAATCTAGCAGGAGCTTGATTGTGTGGTCTCACTGCTTGCACTGTAGTACTTGGTTGCTACTGATAGTTCTGGGGCTTGCTAGTGTAGAATATGACCTTCAATTTACACTGACTTTGACAACACAATGGATTATTATTGTTGTGAATGCTTTTAATAAGTTTGCAGAAAGCAGAGGTTTTGCACTATTATAATGTTGAATGCTTTCAATAATTTTGCAGAAAGCAGAGGTTTTGAGGTATTATAATGTTGAATGAGAATAATAATATTCCACAAAGTAGAGGTTTCTCAACAAACTCCAGCCTAAGCAATTCACTCCCTAGAAATCACCAGGCCTTTGCCTATCAATTGCCTGTCTATTCTCTACTAAACCTGGGCTACTTATACTGTTTTTCTGGTGCACAGACCATTATCTACATATGACTCTTTGTTGTAAACTCCCCAGCCTCCGGAACATATTTGATAGTCTAATTTCCCTTTTGGGAGGCCTGTTTCAGTGCCACCAGTTCCACTATTCAACTTCTTGTTCCACCATTCCTCCAGATGTTTCTGATTGCCACTTCCCCATTTGCTTCCGCTCCATTTAGCATGATCCTATCCATAGATCCTTCTTTTCTCTTTTAGCGCTTCTCTGCATTCCATGCTTCTTTTTCCTTTCCCCTTTCAGTCATGTCAAATTGGGCTTTTGTCAGATCTGAGCTTGATCTAGATCATCACAAATTGATCCCATTTTGTCACTTCTGCCAGCTCCTATGCTTCTTCTCCCCATTACAGTGGTTGGACCATTGTTGAGCTGATAGTTTGAGCTGGCCCCTGCCTGTTGTTCTGTACTTTTCTATGGATGTTTTGGAGATATATTTTTGTTGAGACTGCTACCAGGAGGCTTACAGTTTTCAGCCTATAATTAAATGTTTATTTTGACTTCTGGTGCATGGTGTGTCCCTGACTGCTGGTACAGCGTCATATCAGCATTTTGGGAGAGAGTCAAACAATGCCTTTGAAAAAATGTTCTTGAAGTCATGTAGGTAGTCCAAGACTACATTTCAGAAGGCCTGGCTCAGACATTGAGACATTATCTGACTAGTTCAGATCTCCTCTATGATCTTCAGAAGATTTGATATTTCCAAGTGTTTTAAAAGTTTTTCAACCATGCATCTATAATGATGGAATCTTCAGGCTGAAAACTCTATTAACTTGATTGATATGTATTAATTTCAAGAAAACCAAAAGCATATTCTAAAGTCTCAGATTGACAAACAATTCATGACCTCAACAAATTGCATAAGAGAGTCATGGACTGACTGTACCAAGAGAGATTACATTACTTACTACAGCCAAACTTCTTATATTCAATAGCCCTTCTATAAAAGCCAAAAAGTATCAGTTTCTAGAGGTTATCAGACATGAGAGATATCAATTGTAAGAGCCATTTTCTGTCTGACCTTTCATTGTACATATGGACTATGTACATAATTTGATAACAATTTACTCTAATTTTCTGCTGAAATATTTATTAAGAGTGGTTGGTTGAAGAGATTGAAATTTCTCAAGGTGCATTTGCCATCCAAAGTTTGCAAGAATACCTTCCACCTCACATGCAAATGGCAGATTTAAATCAGCTATATACTTGAGAATAGTTGAGGCTGCATCAAGTGCTTCCTGGCATGATAGCTTCTCATTGATTACTTCATTGTTACTGAGATTGCCACCCTTCTCTTCCTTTTTCCACCTCACAACATCTGGTCACTGATCAACAAATATCCTTTTCAATCTTCTCCTCTGCCATTCCATCTGCATACATCTTATTTTCCTTGACAGGATTGAGTAATTCATCAATATACATCTAGTTTTTGTGCTAAAGGACTCCATGCTTCTCTAGATGAGATAATGTCTATTAAACTTCAATATCTGCTTTGTTTATGGTATCCATTGGCTCCATATTGAGAAGAAATGATACAAAAACAGATGGAGGTGGAGTAGTAGGACCATTGGAAGTTGAATGAGGTAAATTGGAAGTTGAATGAGGCAAAATACCAGTTTTCTTCCAACAGTTCCAAATAGTGGTGTCAACTTTCTTCTATGTGGTGTCTGCTGCTTGTAAGGCCTCAAAAATGTTAAGATCATAGATTTGAGCAGGAGAAATATCTTTGTCATACCAATCAATGGCATGATTGACAAAGTCAGCACAATAATGAGCCTTGAAGCAGATTAGGTTTGAAGTTATTCACAGTGATATTTGTAGGACCATTTGGAGGGATGTGAGCACTGAAATTGTTCTAGAATAAATAAATATAGCATCTTTCATGCCATAATTTGGCATCTCAATCACTCAACCATTTCTAATACAGATTTGTTATTATTCAGGCCTTTGCATTTCTTCTTTAGTGGAATCTGAGTTCAGCCCCACTCTGTTTCTGGAAAGCCCATGGACATTCAGTCTTTCTGATGGTTTATGGTGGAAGCTACTCTGTGCCTGTAGCATTCATTGTAAATGCCAAACTCAGCTTTTTATTTTCTTTGACACCAGACCTCTGTAATGTTGTGAAAACCATGATCAGGCGGCATTCTATCTTTATAGTAAGCTCTTGTCAGTTAAATTTACAAGACACTCATGCCTAGAACAACCCAGGCTCATCTATATTATAAATATCCTTGGGTTGAAATCTATATTTAGCAATCAATTATTGAATATGTTGACAATCAGCTTTGCCATTCTAGGGATCTGCAGAACCAGCCTACCCATAACAGTTAAAACTTCTCAGATCATATCAAGTCTTGAAACAATCCAGCCACCAACTACTGCAGCGTAACAGAGCATTACACTAGCTATGCACATCACCAATGCTATTACCAGATTGTAGATTATAATGTAAGACAACATCTTGTATTCATAGTGTCCTTTTAAAGGCAGGCACTGCATGCAGGAGAGGCATATTTTGACACATGATGTTGGTGTGACTCTAAGCTCATGAATTCCATCCACCATCATATATTTCAATACTTGTTTTTGGTTTTTGTCATTTCTCTTCACTGTTTTTGTTGTCTTTCCTCATTATTACTTTGCTCTTACTTTCCATTAGTAATTGTAGATTACCTCTGTTGTTCCTTTGCTTGTAGTAGTATCCTTGTCATTTGTTTTCATGACATCTTTTGTCTTATTCTTTCCTCTATGGCAGGTCAACAGAATCCTTGTGAACAGGGATTCAAATCTGTCAACCCTCCTGTTGCTTATACTCTGCACCCCTCATCTGTTCTTTGTAGGCAGGAGTGTCTCAATTCCTCTGAGACCTTGCTTGAGACTCCTTGGCTTTCTGAGCTTTCTAATGTAGTTTCTTCTCTTCCACAGGGCAGGGATCCTGAGTTGCCAGATGTGGCAACATCAGGGGCTGTTCTAGAGTCATGTTCAGGCGCACCAAGAGATTGTTCCTCTTCTACCTACTTGGTTGACCTCCGTTCACCTCCTATTCTACCTGATAAGCAATTGCGAGTCCACTAAGGTTGCAAGAAAGATGTTCCTGCAGAAATGGTATTACCGCTGATGTCGTAGACACATATATGCAGTCCTTCATCTCTGTATTTGCAAATGATGGATGTTTTTGTACTTCCAGACCTGCACCTTAGTTGAGCCAGGTTCCCCCTGCAGTTTTATCAGATCCTCTTGTTTCTGAAGTGATTCCAGATAATTTATATTGTATAGTATCTCCTGGCCCTCAGCAGGCTGATATTGAGAGCGATGAAGAACAAGTCATTACTCTTACAGATTCCATTTTGTTGCAGCGCTTTCAGGCACACAGCCTGAAGCTCAATTGCAGTGGTGAGCTTCTTTTTCTGCCTTGCTTTGCATTCTTTGCACACCATCAGCATTTGCATGTTGTGCAGCACAGTGCACATATTGGTGTGATGCACATTTTGTTGGTGCAGTGCACATTTAGTTGGTGTGGTGCATGTACCATTCAACACTATGCATTTTCAAGGGTGCAACAATGCCCTGATGCTTTTGGCTGTCATAAACTTCTTGTATTTTGCCTTTACTGCCCTTCAATTTGCAACTTTGTTTTTACTCCTTTTGATTCCTAACCCTTCTCACTCAGCAACTTAGAGTTGACCTTTGTTTATGTAGACCTCTTGCAACACTTTCATGTGGTTCATGATTGTGTGGGTAACACTGCTTGTGTTGCATCTGCTCCCATTGGAGGCATCACTCTAGGTGAGGTTCCAAATTCTTCTGCTTTGCATAACATTTTCCACCCATTATGAGCAAATATGGCAGTTAATAATATTCGAAGTGACCCTCCTCATAATAAAGGAAAGGCTACTCTTTTTATGGCCCACTCAGCTGGCTGGCTAGCCTCTGATGTATCTTGTTGCCAACCACCCAGTGTATTGCTGGTAGACCTCGCTCCCCATGCAACCCTCTCATCACCCAGCACTATTTCTGGTCAGGTATTGTATGAGCCACTCCCTGCTGTCAGCTGGTTGCTATCTTCAGCTGATAAAGTTTACCCTCACAAGGTTGTGCAAGCACTTGAGCAGGGCATGCTAGAGTACATACCTTTGGATCTCCTGACTGATGAGGTGTGTTGACAAGCAACCCAAAAACCCCTCCCCCTCCAGACTCTTCTTTCATTTTTGCAAACAGCAAGCTTTGCCTGCCCAGGACTTCTTTTGACATCTCCAAACAGTCTAAACTCAGTTATGATGATTGGTCAGCTGCATCAAAGAACCTTGTTGACACCATGCATGTCCACCTCCATGCCGATTCAGATGAAGGCTTGGAGGTCAGGTTGCTAACATGATTGCTGATTCATTTGTGACCCACTTTAAACAGCTCAAATCTCATCCCAATGCTCACATTGAATTCAATATTATCATAGACTATAATCAGTATTTACATGTTTTATTTCTCTTATGCAGCCGGCAAGGAGTCTATGTAAGTAATGACATTCTCATTCATCCTTGACGTTCATTTTTATTACTTTTATTTTATAGTAATGGTGCATGTGCCATTCCCAAATAGTGAAACAATAAATAATGAAGATACACTTGAAAATAGTAGTTAAAAATACATGAACTTTATAGAGGACTCAAAACCTATATGTCTGGACATAACACTCTTATTGTTACTTATATACAGAACTTGGGGTTTATTTTTATTTACTCATCTAAGCAATGTGGTGGTGGCTATGTATTCATAGCGGTAATAGAAGTAGAAGCTTGATGCCATCATGATGAGAGGGTAGATAAGAAAGACATTTTGACCACCCCTCCTTCTTTGACCATGTCACGCCACTCTACCTCTAACTGTTTGCCTATGCCACCCCTGCCTGGTGACAACACTACTGCTTCATGGCTACGCTACAAAGAGCACTGAGAAATATACGAGCGCCATCTGGACAAGCAGCAAATAGCAGACCTTTTCCAGCAGCGTAAGTAGTTTTCTGGCATGTCTGTGTACTTATCTGGCATGCCCACTCAGAGATGGCAGCCCAATCTATGGGGTCAAGTTCATTGACACTGACACCTGACCTATTGGCACTGGTGAGGATTATGCAGATGGCTGGCCCAAGCAGCTCAGTCATCAACACCTACTGCGAGCTCATTGACACGTACTGAACAGCCTGTTCTCAGTCCTGGTCAGGTACAGCTAGTACTGGCAGCACAGCGGATTCATCAAGCCAATGTGACACTGGAGCAATTTGCCATGGCCCAAAACCGTCACTGTAGCCCTTCCACCCTCAAGTGGTGTCAGAACAGGGGTCCTGTAAGTAGTCTCCTGGCCTGGTTGCATGTCCTAACCATTACAAGTGCTTGTTATGCTTACGTTGAGATGAGCTATGTGAGTTTAAGGTGCCAGTGGCAAAGTCTTGCAGGGATAACTCAGTTTGCATTTCCTGTTGAGCCTGGCATAAGCGATGCTCCATGGCTTAGGCATGGAAAGCATCATGCATGAGCAAAGAGCAGGGATGGAACATTGCTTAGATGCTGAGCCAGTTGGCTAGTGCATCTAAATTGAGGGCTGAGGAGCTGAGTGAGGCACTGGCCAGGAGTTCATCGAGAGGAAGAAAGGCAAAGACATTGACTATATGGCAAGATAAGGGGAAGTGCAGAGCTTTGCCTGCATTGATGGAGGAAGTGCCAATGACTCGACATGATAAGGAAAAGTGTTGAGCATCACCAGAGCCATACTTTGAAGAGGCAACAAATTTGAGTTTGATATTATTTAATCACGTGTGCAGATATACAAATACAAAGTCATCAAGTACAGGCAATGCGCCCAGATCAAAGAACATGAAGTCAAGTGGAGTGTGGTTTGAGGGTTTATCAAAGGCTATGGGGTTGGTTGAGGTGCAGGCTGAGGGTTCATTGCAAGAAGGAAGTGTGAACATATCGTCTCCACAGCAGGACAAAGAGAAATGCTGAGCTTTGACTGAGTTGGTGGAGATAGAAGCATATGTGGAGATCTCCAAGCTTGGATATATCAGATATCCATGAAATCCCCCCGATATCTGCCTGACCATCTATTGATGAGGAGACACACCAGCATTTGCAGGAGGCCCTGGCAGCTGAGCACCAGATAACCTTACAGTTGCAGCACATGCAAGAGGATCTTCTGCAGGAACGGCACACTTAGGAGACCATGCAGGAAAAGCAGAACAATGTGATTTACAACAAGGACAGAGCATTTGGAGCCAAGGACACTGCTTTAGTAGCACACATGGCTATCAAAAATAAGTTGGCTAATTTGCAGATGCAAGTGGAGCATATCAAGAATTGAGAGTCAGACAATGCGGCACCTGGGGCATTGGAGATAGAGGAGATACAGCAGGTGATATGGCAAGTGGAGGCAGCACAGCCATAGATTTTACAGAGAAGGAACTGGCTGTTGAATGTGTTGGCATCAGCCCATGAAAATGTTATGCATAAGTGACCTTATATCTCATAATATCTATCTGATACATCTTTATGTACAGGAGGGGTGCATGAATACTGACTGTTGTTGGATGGGGGTTCCTCAGTACTTGCCCTCATTCAGCAAGGGCTATCCCAGCATATCCTATCAGAGCTTATGCAAGGAATCAATCAGTTGGGAAGTTTGTTGGTGGCACACCAACATAGGAATGTAGTGATACCAGGAACTTGAATGGAAGTAGCAGCAAATGCTGGCCAGCCCATGCTGATGCAGGATGAAATAATTGCAATGGTGGTATCAACGTTAGAAGAAGCAATGACGACAGTGGAGGTGGGTGAAGTGGCAGTTATGGCAGCAATAATGGATGAAGAGGCAGCGGTAGCAACAACCACTGTAGGAGAGACAGAGGAGGGACCGGAGGTTGAGAGGAGGCCCATATCGTAATTTCTTGCTCACAAACCTAAAATGTACATTGTATATATCATACTATATATGATCAAACTTTGTAGATAGTATACTACAATTGAACTAATGGACTATGCATCAGTACATTGTGATACCAATAATTTTTCATTGCAGATGTTATAAGTGATTGGATGACTTGAACATGCTACTAGTCAATTGTATTTAATTATCATTATATAAGCATATGTTATTATAATCAGAAACTGACATATTAAACAGTGTAGGGAAACAACAAATCGTGATACTATGCAATTAAGGCATTTTGGTACTCCTTTAACTTATTGTGAATAAAACTCAATTAGCTAAACATTAACAATCCAGGGTTGGCATAAAGACATTATATACAAAAATTTGAATGGTTGACTATGTACACAATCCTTTCCACATAAAATGAAATTAGGATTGTTAGGCTCACGGCATACTATATATTTGACGATGATGAGCTTTGTGTTCTACTCGACCTCTTTCAAAACATCTGAGTAACTTCAAACTTTGTCAAGCCGTTAATTTTTGTGAGTATAGAACGTGGCAACAAGAATCCCTCATTCATCAAATGCTTTCATTGTGAGATGTTTCTGTTTGTCACAATGCATATAGCTCCTGAATTAAGGTCAATGAACAAGCAAAACAAGAGGTCAAAATATACAGAAAAACAAGATGAGTGGGTCTAATATGATACAGCACATCTGAGTATCTCTCCATCATCTGGAGAATCCCCTGATAAGTCATGGCATGCATCTTGATCCCAGATGGGAGGTGGGAGGATATGTGAGGGTGCTACAACAGGATTTCATGTAGTGCTCCATGTGGTAGTAAATTGAAAATGAAAGGATGTGTTGTGTGTCTTTGAACATATGTCTTGCTAGTGCAGACAACAAACCCTTAGTCCATAACAGCATTTGAAAGTGTTGAAGTCTATAACATCATTGTTCAAGAATATTATTGATCAAGTCTTGTCCTGTCTCTGCACCTCCTATGGTGCCACCATCTGCTTTGTGCACATTATTATGCGGATGCACCATTATGTATAATGTGTCTGGAAGAAATAGCATCCTTGGAGCATGTTAGGTTCTGCTGAGTCGGGGGCTTTCCGGGAAAGCAATCGCCCTTACAATGCGGACTTGACCTACGGATACTCAGGTGTCTGGAACTCTGGGGCTAGGACTCCGGGGTTCAAGACGTGGACAGGGGCAATCCCAGGAGAGGGAACTTGGTCTGGGGGTTTTGGGTTTCGGGTAGCTGAGGGTGAGGTGGGGGGTCGAGTCGTGAACTGGAGGTTCTAAGACGAGACCAAGTTAGTAACTTAAGAGTCGCGAAGTGCGTACCAAAGCTTAGAGCACGCGAATACTAAGGCGTGCCAGTTGAAGCGTACCAAACAAGGCGTACCAGTCAAGCAAG
>QFEW01001814.1:0-11500 GCA_003316525.1 Termitomyces eurrhizus
ATTAGAGGGAACTTTCTGAGTTACCAATAAGCCCCAGAACTACAGTAATACTTGCCACCAAGTACTACAACATTTCCAGTCTCAAGCAAAGATTCTGCAATGTTTGAAGCTGGAAAACACCTCTGTTACCCCCAACCCACCCCATTATTTTAGATTTTATTGCAAAACTCAAAGCCACCTGATCAGCTTACTGCAGAGTCAGTTCATAAATATGTAGCTTATTTCTGTCATAGTAGGCTCTGTGATCACACTCTCAATATTTTATATCTCTTATTTGCTGCTTGAAAATGCTCGGTGCTTATCTTGTTCTTTAGGATCTGGATCTAGTCATGTCAGATGTCTCTAGATCTGATTTATGTCACACCGCAAAACCTGCGCTACTATAAAGACTCAAGAAGTTGGCTGGCTAAAGAGAGAAGTTTACTTCAGGACAAGACTGACCATGAGTTGACAAAGCAACACCATTCTGGGCTTGCTATTAAAAATAAGCGTTAATAACTACATCAGGAGAGGCATCAGAGACATACTTGGAAAACCTCATGCTCATTGTGTTCTTCTATCTTAGAATATTTACAGATTAATATTCAGAAGTTGTTGAATCACTGTCGCTGCACTGGAGTAAGTACTGTCCTTTTCTTGCCTGCAGGTACCACCAGATTTATATCTCTCTTTTTGAACTTCCACCAGTCTGTAGCCACAATAGAGTTTTTGCTACTCTTATCCTTTTCATGTGTGGTTCATGTACTTATCTTGACTAACATACCTTGCAAGCATGTTGTGCCTTTAAACGAGCGAGATCAGCACCAGAGAAAATTAATATATTACTTGCCTGATCATATTGAGGGACATACCTCAAGCTCCAGATCTCAAACCAGATTGTTTATTTGTTTATTCACATGAATTAAGGAAATGGAAGGGGCAATGAACGTACTCTGGTGATAATTTGACTCTTCTGCGGGAACACAGGTGAGATGAGTTGGAAGAGGGATGATGCCGAAGCTTTGGATGGGAGGTAGAAATTGAGGTATTCATAAGCATGGTGTGACATGGGTCTGAATATTATTTGATTTTTTGTTGCATGTTTTAGGACAAAGTATTGTATCATCACATCTAATTTCTTTCTAAATTCTTTGCATTAAAATATTTAAAGAAAACTGTGACAGATTAGTCACAATACTTTTTGATTGTTACATGGCAGAATATTGTGAAAGGACACCAAAAACAATCAAACCATAGGCCCTGATTGTTATTACATTGTTTTTGCCAATGACAATGAAAAAGCATATTAACAAGTAATTTCAAAGAAATTCAAGAAATATTTGTAGATCTGATTCAATACTTTTTCTTTTTTTTTTTATGGAAGTATTCTTCCTGGCATTAAACTATTCTTTCAACTTCCCTGCTCAAAATGTCATAAAGACATTGTTTAGAATAATTGATAAATATTATAATTTCTTTCTTTATTTCTATTCAAATTCTATTACAAATATCATCGAAATACCATTTTAAGTTCAATTACAATATTTTTTTGATGTTTTTGACAGAAACATTCAAATAAAATTTTAAAACTATTTGGATTATTCTTAACATATCTTTACATTCTTTTGCTAAAAAACAGTGTTCTCTGCATCGAGTGATAAAATATTCTTTCAACTTTCTGGCCCAAAATATTATAAAGACATTGTTTAGAATAATTGATAAATATTACATTTTTTCTTTATTTCTATTTAAATTCTATTACAAATACTATTGAAATACTATTTTAAGTTCAAGTACAATATTTTTTTCGATGTTTTTGACAGAAATATTTAAATGAAAATTTTAAACTATTTGGATTATTTTTACCATATTTTTACATTGTTTTGCTAAAAAAACATCGTCCCCTGCATCCAGTGATGGCAGAGGACATTGTCATTGGCATCGCTTCACGATTGGGCATAAAGCCATCAACCATATCCCGAACTATTGGATATGTTTGGGCTTTTGCTTCGTCTATGGTCTCCTTCCCCTTGTATATCGATTGGGCTGTACGCGCCGGTTTGGCTACCTGCGAGCTTTTACTGATTTCGCCGATTCTTACAGTGTTAAGTATTTTCAAGGATAGGTTCTAGATTGTTTACATAGGTTGACACTAGAGTAAAGAGCCCTCTGGTCATTATAAATATTCTCTGGTTATACCCGCATGCATAATTGAGCGAGTTTGGTATGATTTCTAGACTCAGTCATATTCTGGCACAGCCTGGAGACGTTTGAATATGAAACTGGGAAGGATTAGTGAGGCTGGGATATTTGCTGAGATTGACAATCTTACTTAAATGAAGAATTCGGAACGCGAAACATTCCGAACCAGAAATCTTTGGGACGCTGACTGTCTGCCAAATTGATTTCATAGTTCAGAAGGATATGAGCCATGAATGCCTTTAAAAGGTTAGATGCAATGAAACGGCCTGGCTGCAAAGTAAAGATAGGTAAGGTTACTTGCGCAGGGTATTAATCTAACGTACACTAGGAAGGTCAGCACCGACTTCCATTGGATCAACAGACCTACATAACTTACCAGGTATGTTCTCCGTGCCCAAAGGGAAGGAAGTGGCTGCTCGTCCGGACCATACCTCCTATGTCAGCCTTATCATGACACGTTCCTTCCATGAATCTCGTTGGATCAAATGCTTCGGGGTTTGGGTAGTATGTAGGATCAGAATGAGCGCTAAGTGCAGGAGAGACCAGAGAGCCAGCAGGTATGATTGTTCCATCAGAAAAGTGGAGTGTTTGCATGGCTTTCCGAGGGAACCCCACTGGAATAAGGGAATGGGCAAGTGCATGAGCGTACCTATGCGATGATACTTACTAGATCCAAGGCCATTGAGTCTCATTGATTCTTTAATAAAGGAATCCATTTCCGACAGTTCCTTTAACATATTTCTTGACCAACCGAACCGGGAAAACGCAGAGTCTGCTTCTTTACGCAATTTCACTGTCCACTCGGGTTTCAATGCCAAATTAATCAGTGCTTGGGTGAGAGTCTGGGAATGAGAAAAATATAGATGCCGTCATGAATTAATCAATCAATATACTCAAAATCAAACAAACCATGGAAGACGTATGGACAGTTGCACTATTCACCACAAGTATCCTGGCGGCCAGTGATTCTGCGGTAGCTTGCTCACCTGTAGCAGCTGCTAAGAACCACCACAGAAAGTCGGACTAAACGTGTGCAGCATGGTATATCAGGATAATCACAATGTTTTTTTTTTCAAAGTGACACTTACATTCATTTCTTCGTCTGTCAAGTGACCAGTGCGCATCAATGCCTGGCGTTCCTCCACCAATGGCTTGATAAGGGAAACGGCCCTCTTAAAGCTGAAAGAAAACCTTGAACAGATCCTTCCTATCAATCTATGGATACCTTCACATTTGGCTTCGAATCATTCACAAACAGAACAACTTACGGATGTAAACATGGGGGGAATAGGTTTATTATTGAACCCGTTAACATGACATTCGCTGCAAATTTGACGCTGGTCGCATTGTAGACTGTATCACGACCTGTTGGCGAAGTATTGCAACCTTGACAATCATAAAGAAGCAGAAATGAGGCCTACAGAGATCCGGTCCTACCAGAATGCGATTGAATGTCTGAGCAACAATCGTTGTGATGGAGGGAAGCCCTTTGCATTGATAAATTGTTCCTGCGATGTAAATGAGCCAACCAATCTACATGCCGGCTCGATATCAAACCCGGTGAGCAATGTTGACCAATGATGGCATCGAAGGCAGGAACAGCTTCATCGAGAATTTGTGTCACCAAGTAATTCAGATTTCGAGTCAGCTAGCGGACATTGGGATAAGTAAGTTCAATTTCTTGATTTGTCAGATACAGACCTTGTGGCGTAGTATTGGCAGATGATACGGGTCATCATGCACACTCGCACCCATTGTATAGGGGACTTGGAGCTCCTGCAGATACTTCAACACCTTTAAACAGTTGCGAAAACGAATATAAGTCGCACATGCTTAGCAGATTCCAACAATGATAGTGCCTTGTCAGGGAAACGGTGAAAATCTTCGACTGCAATAAAATTAGTTGTTAAGAAGTCGTAGGATTTGTGAAGGATAAAGTTATGTATTACTGAGTTCGTCACCAGAGACTATGTATACCCATGATTGCCATCGAGGAACCTTAAAAACTTTTCCTTTGCTCTAAGTTTAGGGTGATTAGATTTATCCAAAGCGATCACCGAACACGAACCGCTTTATAGCCTTCTGAGATCATCGTCGAAGAATCCACAAAAAAGCGGGCACCTCCATAGATCCGACCAGCAGGGAGCCAGTTAGGATAGCCAAATCCCGGGATGTGCTGAATATTAGCAGTGAATGCTTATATTAATCAAATGGTAATTTGAAATATGACGCACCCTGCTTGACAGGAATGCAAGAACATGCAGAAGGATGGCACCGTTGACAATGACAGATATCAACAGCAAGGGGTCTCTGGCCAGAATACGCATGGTCTGGCCTTTCAAGCCTATCAACCAGTCCTCCAGACTCCTTTCATCAGAAGTAATGAGCGGTAAGCGAAGAAAGGTCATAGGATTCAGGTATGCAGTCATGTTTGTGAACATCTGGGGTATGTTCAGAGTAGGTTTATGTATCTCTTGCGGCATGGCAGTGCTTTTCTTAAAAGAGGATTAACAGATAAAGACCCTGGGCGACCTGCGTTGAGCATCCACAGAAGAACTCAGTTCATCATTCCATCCTGCCCCGATCAATCAAAAGGCTTCCATACTATCTGTCTAAACATGACCGGCCTTGTAAGAAGGATCTGATGAATCCAAGATAGATCACATCGCACTGACAACCATCAGCTTACAAGTTCGTGTTTGAGTAGTTCCGAAAAGTGAGGTTGAAGCCATGTCATCAGTTGATGTTCTTGGCGTCTAGATAGTTAATGTGGCTTGGTGCTTGTTTAAACTCAACCTTTTCGTTTTTCCAGTCTTGCTTTCAAGGACTCAGAACAGATTCAAAAGGTTTATTCCATATCAGTATTTTGTTGTATGACATTTTCCATTTACTGTTTGAACTGCCTCTGCATGTGTAAGCATTTGAGAGTTGCCTTATAAAATGTCAGAGCTGATTGATGAAAATATTAATAATTGGAGCATAATCTGAAACAGCAATTGTTGTCGTAGGCCATCAAAATTCGCTCATTTGGTGAGTGGGATCAGAAAAAGAAATCATTCGCAACAGATAGTCGCCTTGGAGGGGTACCCTGAACTGGCTGTATAGTCAATATCATGTATCATATCGCTTGAGGTTACAATCTCAGTAGCTCCAATATATCGTGGTGAGTATGCAACAAGATGTAGGTTATATATCACTCTGCCAAGTCTGAGGTCATGACTCTGGTGTGGGTCGAAGTTATATACCAAATGATTTGTCGCAAAATCCATTGCGCCTACATGTCCCACACATAAGTATCTTCAACGCTGGCCATCCACGGAGCTCTACTGATACATGTGCATTGATGATCTATAATTGATCTTAATTGTTATGTTGTTTCTTGATCATCCTGCGCGCTTAGTCCTTTAAGCTTCATCCACGGCAAATCACATGGCTTGATCGAAGTCTATATATCTGAATGCGTCTCCTACTTTTTCTGGACTTAACAAACTCAGTCTGTATGGATTCGGATCCGCCTTCCTTGTCTTCAATAAGTGTCCAGATCGGCGATGTGCAGGCCGTGAATATTGCTGCAGGTTATTACTTCTTTCGATCTCAAGACCTTCGTATTGACTAATGTTTAAAACTGTTGGTACTAGCTGCTGCCCTGACCTGGCTTGTGTATGATATTGTGTTAACAGTATCCCTTGAGGTTCGTGCGCCCTTTAGAATTGCTTTCATGTCTCACACAACAATAGGTTTCCATGCTCACTCGGTACGTCCGAATTATTGTGCCCCATCATGTCTCCTACTGGAGCCCTGTTTCAGAAGAAGCAAGTTTACGTTGCAAAGGTTTCTCTACTTATTCATGCGATACTACACGATATTTTCTTTGAGGTGTGTAGTTCTAACTTCAGCGCGCCGTTCTCATGCAAGTAAAATAAGCATCAACTTAGGGGGCGAGTTATTGCAACACACAAAATTTGACTAGAACTCATATTCTGCCAGTTACCACCAGTAGGAATGTACCATTTCGTGTAAGTTCTCTAGACTGGATTATATTTTCTTGTACGTTGAGAAGATGTCTGCTAGTTGTAAGTTCATCTATCATGCAAAACGACTTGATGTCTCAAATTCACCATTTACTAGTTGCCAGGGCTGGTTTTGGTTTATTGGCTAGTCAGAATCCTATTCCAAGTTTTTCGTCCTGATACCAAGGGATAAAACTACTATAGCAATGGCCCGGTCCTATCAACAGCCATAGGAGATTACATACTTCTATGCCGAATTGTTGCCTTGTATGGATACAATCGCGGAGGTCAGACATTTTCTCGTTTACGCTTGACTGCTGATATGCTAGTTCCATACATATCAGTCACCGTCATCATGTCGTTCCTTTACATCGGTTGGTGTTTGTCACATTTGGACCGGTTCCGGTGTTTTTATCATGTTTTACTTTAATGAACCTAGTTCAAACATTGGTGAGCGAGGCATTGAAACATTTTTTAGCTGTCATGCTCAACAACATATGATCAGCTTTCTTTTGCTACTGTGGCAGTAGAAATTTCAAGTATTAGGGTCCTGCCTCGAACGCCAACAACACCTGTTCCTGGCTGCTTAGCCACTGCTCCCACTCGAATCAAACTTTCTTTAGCTGCATGGTGTGCTGTTTCATTGTTATGCGTGAATTATATTGACGTTGATCAGGATTATGGCTCTTGTGCTCACATGTGCGTCATCGCATTTTTTAAACATCAAACGTATACGTAATCATAAATTAAGCGATTTTCTTTGCTCTTTCGCTGACAAGATTTCTCTGGTCGATTTCGCACTCAAACGGATTAGGAAACAATACAACAGTCAAGAATGTTTTAGTCACTCGAAAAATCATGCCCACACTTTTGCTTTTCACTCGAGATAATGCATTTTACTTCTTCTTGTGAGTTCTTTGCTGTGTTCTAGTGCAATAATAGCTGATATCTGGTCTAGCGCTTTCAGTATGTTTTATACGAGCGACTGGTCACAACCTGCTAAAACAACGTAGCTTTACAGCTGCTCAATTTGATTTTTATTGTTGTCCTTGCAGACCGCCCAATCCAGCAAATGGGCACGGCGTGAGTGGACATATTCTTATTTTATGCAAATTAATATGTATGGTTTGATAGGTGGTTAATGGCAGGTTATGCTGTCATGGTGAGTTGCTTTGACTGCTGATAATCATCATGAGCCTGACTTGTGCGTTCAGACATCCCGGTTGACGCTCAACATGCATAACCTGCCACGTGTCATTGATATGGATGAGACATTCGAACTTGGTTCAAGTTCTCGCTCTTACCCAAGATTTGCCCCTCGTAATATCCAGACCATTGTCTCTGAAAATTAAACAAAGACTACTACCAACAGATATTTTGTGATCTGTTTGCCTGTAATTGGCACTCATATTACAAAGTGATGCATAGAATAACCTTTGTATATCTGGATCCAACATGTTCATCACTAAATCTCTATATAATGGGACCATGTGAATTTGAATACTGACTAAAAATTGGTCAGTGCTGATGGGCTGGTATTTTTCAGGGTGTGGACTAAGGTGTGAATCAAATATCGTATCTGTTGAGGAATGCCTTGTCGAATCATACGATATGCTGTTCTATTTTATTTTTCTCTTTGTTAGAGTTCGGACAGTAACTTGGATTGCACCTATACAAGGGATAATCTTAGTATTGGTACCTCAGTCTCGTAGAAGCGACTATATTAACTGTACCTATACTCCAGTTATCCATTGTATTATATTGTACATGAATATATTTCGTTCCACTATAATGCTGCATCAGGTTATGGCCCCGCCATCGCAAATGAGACCAATACTTCCAAAACTCTGCAGTTTCCGAATTTAATGGTACAAACTACCATATCTGGTCCAATAATATGAAGTCGGCGTTACAGGCTAAAGCCTTGTGGGGTGTAGTATGTGGGTGAGAGCCTCATCCTCTGAAACCACCTGCTGAATATTCTGACCCCATGACTACTGTATGCCCTACCAATGACCAACCTTCCCAAGTCATTTACAAAGGAGGGATCTGACTTGATGAAGGCATTACAGTCTAAAGATTTTTTGACCTGGCAGTCTGCTCATGATAAATATAAGCACTGGCTTAATAAAGACAATTCCACCATGGGATTAATTTGAAACACTATCAAATACATGCAGTACAAAACCATTATAAACCTCAACAGTTCTCAACAGATATGGGAACATATGCAGAAGAACTATATTGACCAACAGAGTGGCATAAATGTTCATTACTATTATCAGCAAATGTATGCCAAGAAATGGGATGGAAACTCACCCCTGACTGATCATCTCAGGTTTCTGAGATCTAGAATAGATCAAGGTTTTTCTGTGCAGCGGACTATGTGTGGGAAAAATGTCTTTGATTTTTGCTGTCATGTGACTGTGTTTGTTCTCATTGCCATTACTTCCTTCAGGTAAGCATGGGAATAATGTCTTCAATTTTTAATGTCATGTGATACTACTGTTCGTCTGTACGGTTACTTAGTCAGCAGTAGACTATGTACGTGTGGGAGTAATGTCTTCACTTTTTAACGTCATGTGATATATTATATATATATACGTATGTACGGTTACAGAGATGCATGGGAATAATGTCTTCGATTTTTAACATCATGTGATACTACTGTTTGCTGTACAGTTACAGATATGTGTGGGAATAATGTCTTCACTTTTTAACCTCATGTGATACTACCGTACATCTGTACGGTTACAGAGATGTGTGGGAATAATGTCTTCGATTTTTAACATCATGTGATACTACCATTCTACGGTTACTTAATCAGCAGTAGACTATGTATGCGTGGGAGTAATGTCTTCACTTTTTAACATCATGTAATACTATACATATGTACGGTTACAGAGATGCATGGGAATAATGTCTTCGATTTTTAACGTCATGTGATACTACCATTTGTCTGTACAGTTACTTAGTCAGCAGTAGACTATGTACGCATGGGAGTAATGTCTTCACTTTTTAACGTCATGTGATACTACCGTACGTATGTACGGTTACAGAGATGCATGGAAATAATGTATTCAATTTATAATGTCATGTGATACTACCATCATCTGTATGGTTACAAATATGCGTGGGAATAATGTATTCACTTTTTAATGTCATGTGATACTAGTACGGTTACATATATGTGTGGGAATAGTGTCTTCCCTTTTTAACGTCATTTGTTCCGTAGCTTTACTGTGTTAATATTTGATATCTACATACGCCAGAATGTAGCCACGGTTGGGTCTGTTTTAACACATTCTCTACACCCACTCGGTCCATAATGTTCCAATTTTATTTGGCTGACGTTCTTTCCTTGCCAGATGTATTGAATGTCCAGTTGACCCATAGATCCAGCGGTCTCTGAAAAATAGGCCTATTTCGATGACTAATTGTGAGTCTTTCTATGTCCTGCCTGGTACAGGCACGACAGGACACGATATTAGATTGCAGATAATAGCTTCCACGCAAAAATCATATATCGGAGCAGACACATGCATTATGACTTATTTCCTTGGCTGCCTTCTGTGGAGAGCGATCCCTGAATACCAGTGCTGATATACCCCCCGAAAGATTCGGCATATCGCCACTATCTAATGAACACCTATTGTCACTTGAGAGGTCTGTTATCCAGCGCAATAGATATATGACAACAAATCATTGATTTACTAGATCATAGCAATTACTGATTTCAACAGTCTGCCATGCGACAAGCCGTCATTACGACTGATTATTAATGCACCACGCTTAACATGGAGCAACAACGGGCTATGCTCAAAGTTAAATATTCTTATTCAGACTCTTCCAACAGTTATTCAGATTCCCATACTACTTACGTCAGACTCTACTCTGAATTGTATGCGTTTTCTTGTGGTCGTTCACCGTCGCTGTTTCTATATCCCTTATTGATGTGTTCGTGATGAATACAGGTCGCCACCACCGTATCATTGACATCATGATTCCAAGTATCTCCTCGCCTAAGCAGAGGTATTTATATGCTTTGTTTCCCAAAACCAAGGCGCATACTACTCAATTTGATGTCTTCTCCAATCCGAGCTTCTCTATGTCGTCCCACTATTTTTTCCTTTATGTCTTTATCCGCTCCCTCGTGTGCCCCTTGGTGGTGCTCCTCCCTCTAAGTATGATGGCAGAGACGACTCAGCACGCTACGACCCTTACCAGCAAGACATTCGCTGTTTAAGCGGCCATTGTGCATCGACGAGCCATAATCTAGAGTGCTCCCAGGATGCTCGTATAATGATTGTTGTTTGCACTAGCAAGACATACGGTCAAAGATACCCAACACGTTCTTTCATCCTCAATTTACTACCACATGGAGCACTACCGCGATATCCTATTGTGGCGCCCTCACACATCCTCCCATCGCCCCTCTGGAATCAAGATGCGTGCCATGTCTTGTCAGGGGATTCTCCAGGTGACAGAGAGGTATTCAGATGTGCTGTATCACATTAGACCCACTCATCTCATTTTTCTGTATGTTTTGACCTCTTGGTTCGCTCGTTCATTGATCTTGAGTCAGGAGCTATACACATAGTGACAAACGGACCCATCTCACAACAAAAGCTTTCGATGGATGAGGAATTCTCATTGCCGCATTCCATACTCACGAAAATCAACGGCTTGATGAAGTTTGGACTTACTTGGATGCTTCGAAAGAGGTCGAGTAGAATGCAAAGCTCATCGTTGCCAAACATATAGTACGCAGCGAGCCTAACAAGCCTGATTTCACTTCATGTGGAAAGGATTTGGTACGTGAAGTGTTCTTGACGATCGAACTTGCTCAATGTTATGCGCAGTGCAGCAACATAACGATACCTCATCAAGTAGATCTGGGCATAGTCAAGGCCAATATTTTCATGCTCGACTAGAGGTATGTTCACTTTATGCATATCGAAACACTCATACTAAACGTTCTGTTTCTAGTTATTTTTATTGTAGTTAGTAGAATATCTATATATACATTCTATACCCGTAGCTGGACGTCAAGACTAAACACACACTGCTGGGTTTATGCGGTGTTCAGTGTCCACCGTCATTGGAGCCTTAGGTGCAATTCTCATGAGGAACATTGAATGATACGTCGTCTTTGCTCTATTGTCAGTAAAGCTCTTATAGATTAAACATGTTTAGTGGAACGGTTTCATAATAATAGTAGAAGACCCTTTATTAATCATTTGTATCGGTGCAGTTAATAATTACATTAATACTTCACTACTGAGGCCATAATTTGTTTCTTATCAAAA